>VZRW01002125.1:292322-374020 GCA_013398125.1 Aegotheles bennettii
GGGGGTTGGACTGGGTGATCTTTTGAGGTCCCTTCCAACCCTGGGATTCTGTGATTCTGTGATCGGCACGGCTGTCAGGGGTACGAGAGCCTTCAGGGGCTGGCTCAGGCTGGGTGGTCACTGCCTGGTTCAGGGTCCGGTATTATGGTAACAACAACAACAACAAAACAACACAACAATAAAACCACACATTAACATAATAATATCAATAATAACAACAATAATAATATCAATAATAACAACAATAATAATAACAACAACAATAATAATAATAATAGAAATTATCAGTAATCATCGCATGGACACCCTGCTTTAAGAGGCAGAAGCCCATTGGTGGGTGGTGATAAAAAGCATAGGCTTCATCTTAGAATATACATTATAGATAAATAAAGAAGAGAAGGTTTGCTGTCTGACACAGGCTGCTCGTGAGGCTCTCATAAGCCTCTGTAGTATGCTCTGGTCCCACAAAAGTGGGACCTGAAAGCATGCCTCAGAGATTTCTGAGAGGTGAATTTCTGGTTATCAGTGAGGCTCCAGCTACTTAGGCCTTGAAAACCATGCACTCGGTCTGGAATTAGCATGTGTGGGGGCCTAAAAGCCAGTGAAATGTATAGCTTCAGCTTTTTCTCATGTTTTGGAGATGCATTACCGTGTTCTGCTCAGAGCAAAGTCTGCCTCAGACTTCAAATGCCATTACAGGTGATTACAATAATCGAGAGGTAACAAATTCACAAATCATCCTACAGAATCCTTTTATGAAGGAAAGGGCATCATTTCTGACAGGCTGGATGTGAAAAAATTAATTTCCTGGCGTCCAAACATAAGAACAGTCGTGCTGGTTGAGACAAGTCCATCCAGCCCAATAGCCTGTCTCAAACATAAACAACAGCTGATGCCTGGGGAACAGCATAAGAGAGGGGTAAGCACTCAGTGATGGTTCCCTGGCATGCCATCCCAAACTCCAGCAAGCTGTGGCTCAGGGACTTCCCTGAGACAGATGTGGTATCTTTAAATTTAATAGCCCTTGATGGATTTTTGCTTCCATGAATTTGTGTAATTGCTTTTTGAACCCATATCAATTTTTGACATTGCAGCATCCCATGACAATTAGTGGCACGCTCCAGCAAAGCAGGGTGTAAAGAAGAGCCCTTATTCTATTTGATTTGAACTGGCCACCTAATAATTTCATCTGAGGTCCTCGTTCTCATGGTATGAGGGTCAATTGCAATCATTCCCCATTTGTTTTCTCAATGCCATTCATGATTTTATAGACATCCCTCATATTCCCCTTACATTTTCATTTTCCAGACAAGTACTCCTAACCTATTTTGAAATCCTAATGTAGAAGCAATCCCACAGCCTGGACCTTCCTCTGGCTCCAACATTACCATTTTTGAGCTAGCAGGCTTGAATGACAGAATGTTCAGGGTGCAGGCATATCAGATGTATTTATAACTGGACATAGCCGTGTTTTGAGTTTTGTTCCTTCCATACGCAATCCTAAAATTTTATTTGCTGTTTTGAATGCTGCTGAGGATGGATCTGGCATTTTCATAAATATCTCTAGATTTCATAGGGCTCCAAGGATTTATTCTCGGACAGCTAACAGCTAGTCCAGCACCCTCAGCTCTGTACATAAAGTTGTCTGCTTTGCCCATTGGCAAAGATACACATACAAAAGATGCACATATCTATGCTGCATTTCCTCCTTCGTTTTATCACTCAGTTACTCACTATCATGAGATTGTTTTTTTGTCATGTGTCATGTCTTTACTACCATAAATAATGTTGTTTCACCCACAAGTTTGCCACCTTGTTGTTAATCCCCTTTCCAAAGTATGAGTCCTGCAGATGGATTTGATACCTGCTTAAGATCCTGGGAAAAACAAACTGGTGCTGGGGAGGAGGAAATAGTGGGTACCCTGACTATTTCTCCTCTTTCCATCAGCACGGCTTGCATCTCGCCTAGATATGGATTGAGCCAGCTGCTCCACAGGGAGATGCTGGCAGGCTCTTTTTGACCCTGCAGCGTATTTGGAGGGATGCTGGCACAGGCTGGCCAGCATGCGTAGGGCCAGCTGTTCATCTGACACAACCGATTTACTCTAGCTAAGGATCTGGCCGAAGACATGGAGTCATAAGTGTTTGCTAGTCAGCCTGTCACAGGGATGGGGACATCTGACACAGGGGCACACTGGCCTCGGCTGGACACTGTGTTGGAGGCAGGTGGGACAGCCTGAGTGGAGCCTGCAGGGCAGTCCTGGGCTGAGGGCTCACCTGCGGAGGTAGCGCCCATCCTTTGCCCACCTGGGAGGGTATCACCACCCCCCCCAGTGTGCAAGGTCTGACAGGTATGTTTATTACTAATAATGAGCAAGGCTTCCAGAGGCAGGCCCGATGTTTCCTCGCTGCTTGTGGGTACTGAGGCCGGGCAGAGTGTGCTGTGCTTGCACAGTCAGAGCTGTCCCCGGTGCGTCCCCATTCCAGCGTGTCAGCCAAGCATTTAAGACACCTGCTTCTTTTTGCTCCTGAGCTGACCATGGACTAATAGGGACAAACGGGAAGAGGACCTAGCAGAATGCAGAAAATAATCGTCCTGTGCCAAAAGGGAATGTATGATCAAAACTACAATGGGCAGGCAAGCAGCGAGGCAGTGACCCGAGGCAGCGCAATGTGTCAGGAAGAGAGAGCAGCAGCCCAGGGACTGCAACAGCCCAGAGCCTCAATTTGTAATGACTGTGTGGACCACATGCCAAAAAGTCTCTCCCCACCTCCTTGCTCCAGGGAGCTCTCCTAATGTTTTTAGCCGTTTGGACATCAGGAGAAAAAGAGCCTGTGTGTTTCCAACGCACGACCCAAGGCATCTGCTCCAGCAAAGCGGCACTGCCGAACCAGCCTCTGACTCAGAGTGCTCCAAACACCTGTGAGTCAGACGATGGGAAATTCTCCCTGTCTTCACAAGCACAGATGAGTTTGAACCTTCTGGGCATTTTAGCGGTTTACCATCTGCACATATAACCTTTTTCTGAGCACATGGAAGTCTTGTAGGAGGATGTTAAATCCAGGAACCAAAGTAAGGAAACATGTTTACATCTGCTACATCTGTTCAAGAATTTCCAGCCTCTGTTACACTTTTGACTTTCACGTTCCCCCTCCTCCTCCCTTCCGTTTGGTCAGATGCCACCATGTTAAAAACAATCCTGTATTTCCCCCCCCCCAAGTCTCGCAGGCTTTCTATCAAACCTTGTGAAAACTTACAGCAAATTAAATAAGCTGTGAAATGGTCTAGCAATAGAAGCAAGTGCTGGCTGCAGTATCTCTTGCTTATCCAGGATTGTCTGGATACTGGGATTCATTGTGAAGAAAAATGACGTTAACTACATGAAATATGGTGATTTTATTTTTTTAAACTAGAATAAAAAGATGAACAGTGGAACCATTTCTGATACAGCCAGGTGCAATAAAACAATTTAACGAAAAATAGATTATGAAAAGGATTATAGCACACAAAACAAATCATCACAAAGAACATCTCTGTTAGCAGATACCTCAGTCAATTATAGCTGGTTTGTTGTAGAAGAGAAAACACACTAGTATCTGCTGTCAGAGGTGATCTGTTTTGCTGAAAGAATTACCTGTACGATTAGACCTACCACACAGTCAGACTATGAAACAGGGAAAAAGATCCTTGTCTTGTTGGGGGGGGAAAGCAAAATAATTTTTACCAAACAGAATTCAAAGGAGATTTCTTTTAATAATTTTTACTGAGTTTTGTGTTAAGATTGCTTTGAAAACATTATACAATATTTTTCAATGAAGCAAGTGCTTTGATTAAATTTATTTCAAGATTTATCGGTAGCATTTTTATAACCATTCAAATCAATGTATTGATAAAGAAGTTGCAAAATAGAGCAAGAGGTGCAAAAAATATTGAATCAGTACAGACATTTTTCTCTGTGTAATCTGTTTTTGGTAATGGCTTTTCTCTTAGAAGATTTACACTGGCTTTGTGACTACATGAGCTGGATTATTAATAATATGGGCAAGGTGACAGTACTGGGAAAAACCCTCTGCTCCCTGTCATTTCCTAATAAAGCCCAGTTAATGGAAGAAAAATGCTTTCACAGGTCAACAGGTAACTAAGGAAAGTGCCACTTAGTGATTATGGCACTTGGTGTTATGATAGGGCCTCTGTTTCTTTGAATTGCTGCATGATGCTTGTGTGAAGCATGCTTTCTAATACAGCAAGAGAAATTAACAATATTAAGGTTAGTATAGGACGTATTTGGGAGGGGTTGAGGCAAGTCCTGTCATCCTAACTCAGGCAAATTCTCACTGACAGGTCTGGGCCAATACAGTCTGCAGGTGTCCACTTTCTTTCAGGATTGAGCCCAGTATTCAACCAGAAGAAAACAGTTCAGTAATTCATTAGGATATGATCATGCCGGGCTGGTTACTAATTGTTCAAAATACCATTGGAGGCACTCCAGGATGCTGCACAGCACTCCACAGCTGGCAGCCATGGTACGCAGGCGGGTTTGCCACCCAAATAGAGCTGAATAGCACAGGAGCTGCGGAGGAAAGCAAAAATCCCTCGCTTCCAAGTCCATGGGAACCTTCCTGTATTGTGAGGAGGGAGCTGCAGGTGCAGGGGGCTGCAGGCACGAGGAGTGCAATGCGCAACCCCACCGTCTCATGCCGAAGAGAAATGTTAGCAGCAAAATTATTTTACCTCCTGGCTGTCAAATGGGAACTGCAGGGTTCCTCTCCTAACAATGAAAGGCAGACTACTGTGCATTAACAGCCCTGCCAGTGCACAAAGTGGCCTAGCCTGTTATTAGACTGTACAGCTAAAGCTGTTGTTCTCCACTTAGCTGAAAGTGAGTTACCATATTGCAGGTCCCCCAAGACGTTCCCTACCCTTGACATATCCTCTCCTTCGCATGAGTCGTAATGACTGGGATCAGATCCCTCAGGCTCCTGCCTGGACTGCTTTACTTTCCTTTAGTGTGGCTACTTTGAATAACAGCAACCTGGTCTGTCATCACCCCCCTCCCTCCACTCATTTCCCCCACGCTCCAACCTTTATTCCTGAAACTCTTTAGTGGCCATAATGATCTCTCTCCGAAACAAATACAGCCAAGATAACTCAGTTGTCCTCTGAGCAGGTACAGGCTGGGTTCCCATGCACAGCATAGACTGGATTTTAAATGCATGCAAATAAGCATTTGTGTGCTTGACCTTGTGACACAGAAGCATCAGGATTTACTCACTGACAGTTTTTTCATGCACTTTTACATTTATGTTTGCAAATTTGGCTCTGGAACTAACAGGACTGTGGTAATAACAAGATTCCGACATCCTGGGAAATTTCACAGCCATACTGAGTAAAGACTTGAGCCTAAAAAGCTGTACAAAGAATATGTAGATGTATTTTGCTATATACACATAACATTTTTTTTTTTTTAAAGGAAAAGATCTGCTTAGTATTAGTCTCACTTCCCCCGAACAGGCTGGATGGCCTTCTCACACAGTGTCATAACAGATAAAATCAGTCCTTTCCCTAGCAGCCTTTTTGTGTCACCGCTTGGCTTTGCTTATATTGTGTGTAGCTAGTCTTGATCTGTCGCTTTCTCCAAGGCCAGCAGAGTAAACTCATCCTCCTGACTCATAGCTCCAGATGGATTCAAGCTCCAGCACACTGTCCCCCTGGAATTTGGCATATGTAGGTTTATATGCCCTAATCAATCAGGCTGATTTCAGTTAATCCTAATCGTCCTATTAGGGTTCCCAGATAGCAACAACAGCAGCTAGAAATCCCCAAGCAGCCTAATTGACTTCATCTAATTACATTCCTTCTTGAGATTTCCATTAAACTACCCCCCGAATTCATTACAGTGGTTGGCTGTATGTTTCCATGACTTCTTAAAACACATAGGCAGCTACTGGGATAGCTTGGTTCTAAAGAGCTGAAGTAGTTACTATATATAAGATCTTGCCACCTCCACATAGCTATCTGTCAGTCGTCTTGCTCTAGCATATATCAAATGTGCCATCTAATCACTGTGGGGGATACCAGTTTTGACTCCTGGCACTTAGACTCGTTTCTGCCGACATGCCGCCTGCGGTTCCTTCCTCGTAGCACTGAACGAACCGCAAGAGTCAGAGATTGCCAGCTCCTATTAACCTCTCGCATAAAGGATTTATAGATATGTCTCATTATAAGGTAAGGAGCTGACATTCATCTCAAAAGCAGTTAGCTTGGAAAAGAATGCTCTTTTGTCAGTATTCACCTTCCTCTGTGCTCATTCTGTGGTAGTAAATTGCAAACTGCTCAGTCGAGATGACATCTGTCATAGTTAGGTTTCTTTAGCTAATTTGATCACTTCTTCCATTAAAGTAATGCTCTGGCTCCCCAAGTGTTGCTAAGCTCTTGGTTCCTGCCTTCTGCAGAATACAGAAATGGAGCCCTGAGAAAGGAATGGCTATCTTCCACCATCAGGACTTAGAAAGAGGAAACTTCTGGGGTAAGGATAAAATTGGTAAGTCTAGTCTGGTTTCTTCTCTACATGCAACTGAGATCAGCTTCCACGAAACTCATGAAGGCTGGAAGCAAACACTCCTTTTCATAGGTGATTTCATTTACAGTACGCATGCATATCAATGCTTTGATTGGAGTTCACTTGAAAACAAAATGCACATTAGACACTGGAAGATAGGCACTTTGACAACTGTCAGGTTGGAAAGTGCTTTATATGTAAGACAAACCGTTGTGTTCAGTCTGTTTGGAAACTGATGCCACTGCTCACTTTTACGGACAGTTCCTTTAGGTGGGAATGACACTGGTATCATTCACATGGAACCTGCCAGATTGATGTCACTAAGGCAGCAGAGTGTTCAGGTTCATTGGAAGGAATACAATACCTTTGCTAAAATAAAATCCTTGACCATGCACAGAGGGAGCAGGTCGGAAAGGAACGTACTCCTGCCAAATGTTTACTCTTGCATCTCTGCCTCACAGAGGATGTGTTCCCTTTCGAGGCAAAGCCAAGGACAGTTGAGAAGTTCTGTGTGAGTAACACCCGAGTGTTGCAGGGAAAGAGCTGTGTAATTAAGCCATAAACAATGTATGTGGTCATTTTAACTGTGTTTAAGGCTTTGTAAATCACAGAGTCATAAAGTGATGCTGGGGGGAGATTATATTTTACAAAAATATTGATGTTTACACTAGATTAATAGCTGCTTGCCTGTAGAGATGAACAGTGAACAGAGTATCTATCCAAGGTCAGGCTGTGTCTGAGCGGCAGACACAATATGTCACTAGAAAGTTTTGTTCAAAAGGATTTGGACTAAGCAGATATTTCTAAGAGCTGGCTAAGGTTGCTAATTATTTCTCTGAATAACTTCAAACTGCCGGTTTCTGAATCATTTTCATTCCAGAAGGATTAATAAATCTTTTTAGTAAAAGGAACACTCACCAAAAATGCATTTATAAATGCATTATAAAATTCATTTACAAAAACTTTCTATAATAACTGAATGACAATTTGGGGCTACTTTTCTCCCTTTTCTTGTTCCGTTTTAGCATTGCCATGGAAAAGGACGCTTGGTGAGGAAAAAAAAAAGGGGAAAAAAAGGGGGCAAAAAATCAAAGAGAACACAAACTAGAACTGAAAAAACTTTAAGTACCTTCTCAGAATTGGAGACACCAGTGACTGTATAAGAGGAACAGACAGTCAGTACTTTGTCGGCCCTGGGAGAAGTGAAGGTCTAATTCTTCCACTACCCAGAGGCACTGACTGAGGCTCTCTATTCTTTCAGCAAACATAGGTAGTATTTCTACCAGTGCAGTATACGGTTCGATGCAATTCAACTTTACGTAAACAGCTTGACTTCTTACAGAAAATACTGTGCTCTCCAGATTATTTATGTGATGCAGTAAGGGAGGATCTCAGGAATTTTTGGGGGTCAGTTTTAGACTCTTAGGGAAAGCACACCTTTGCTGTGTGGCTCACTTTTAAATTTTAAACTTTAAACACCTGACTTCAGTCCAGAAAATTCTAAGCTGACATGTTTCTCCCACTAATACACAGTATTCCACATCCCAAACTTCTTCCTTTTCATCAAATGATATGATCTAATCCATCCTTTTATCCCTCCTGCTAAAATACCGAACCATACAGTGGCCTGGAAGACATGCAAGTAAACCAAGCTCTTGAAATCCTGAGGAGCAGAAATGGTCTATGTTCAGCTATCACTTCTTTTGAAGCAGTTAGATACTAATTTGTTCATCCAGTCAAAATTTCCAGCTCTCTTCATGGGCCTGGACGGGTGAGAGCACAGGCAGAGTGTGCTACTGCAGCGAGGCTGGCTTAAATAGTGGTGCTAGAGAAATAGGAGGAACTATAATCAGGAGAAAGTTTCTACTTGCCTTTTCTTGGGAAGAGATCTGAGAAATTTTTTCACAATTATTCTGCTCAGTAGGGCTGCAAGTTTTAAATGCTGGTTTTTTTAAAAAGAATGTGTTATTTGTAGGCCCCCTGTGGTCAGCTGGGTGTAGCTTTGGGGGTTCGAAGCCACATTAGGCAGAAAGAAGTGCCTCAATGCCCTGGGAAGCCTCCAGATTACATGTCATCCATATTACCTCCCGCTGGCACTAGGACAAGTTCTCTACCTGTTTCAGGTTCACCACTCACAGCTGTGCCTACGCCTGCCAATGCAACATAGCCACTAACCTACGTGTGGGGAACAGCTGGCTCCCCAGGAAGCCCACAGAAGTCAAGGGGAGGACAACATCAGTGAATGACAGACTATGGGGAGGTCCCCAAAGTGCACTTTTGTTCATCTAGTCAGCCATCAATTTCACCAGCTCAGCATGTTGGCTGGCAGCTCCTTGAGGTTTATGAAAAACAGGAGGGCACGCTGATGCTTTCAATCGCACCAACTGAAACAAGAACTGGAAATGGTGATGTTCTCGGTTTCATGGACACACTGCTGCCTTCCTTCCCTTACAAGCACAAGGGCTGCATTGTTTGTGCACAGTAATACTGAACATGTCACAGTCTGAGGGGGCTAGAGATAGATAATTTGGGGAAAACGCCAGTGCTTTTTGGGAGACGGGTGGAAATTTGTGATGCCTCATACATCTGACAAGGATGCTCAGTGTGATCTTGAGATCAGGGATAGTTCTGCTGAGGGAGTCAGGTCTGGGGGTGGTCACCTCCTCAGTGCTGTTAGACTATGATGCTTTGACCAGCTGAACAAAAACCCTCAGGGTGAAAATTAATCCTAGGATTTGTTTCTTTTCAACAGGACTGTCTGTTCAATTAATGCCCTGTGTGTGGGGTAAAGGTAGAGCCTACAATATACACTTCCTTTGCCTGTCATATATTTTCTTTAGTTGGACAAGCAGGGTGAGAGAAAAATCTCCTGTTCCTGCAACGTGAGCTCAGACAAAGCTGATGTCACTGTGAGAAAGCATTAGCTTCTTAATTTGTGCTATTGAAACTGTTCTGCGGACTTCCATTTGGTCGGGAAAGGAACTCCAAAGTAAAACAACTGCTATGCAGGGGAGGCTGCAGATGGCTCAGTAGTAACACACATACTGTACACCTGCACATGTTTGGCACAGAAGGGTTTTAGTGCAGATTTGTGAGCTAGCCAAGGGAAGACAGATTTATTTTTTTGAGGAGGCGGGAAGATCAGATCACTTCCAGGTGCTACCCTGATAAACACTGAGAATAACTCACCAGTCCTCTACAGTTTTTCTGTGATCAGCTTCATCCTTGAGATAGGAATTAGAGGGACAGATATGTTATCTGGGAAGTTGTCCAGATTAATTTCCAAAGAAGTTACATACTCAACACAGACCTGCTGTAAAAGTAAGGTTGTTGAGGTTTGTTTTGTTGTGTTTTTTCCCCTCTACGTTTGTTTGGGGGAAGGGGTGTTGGTTGTTTGTATAAGCATTGTAAGCAGTTGGGACACTAAACACAGCTCAAGCTCCCCTGATTCTTTCATGACTGCAAATTTTGGGGACCTGGATGTAATTTATTAATAGGCAAACCTCTTCTCATTTTGTTTCTTAGGTCTGCTCTGCAAATTGAAATTCAGAAAGATTTTGTAAAATAACCACTCCACCCTCTCTACACCATTCTAAAGAGAAAGAGACCTCCTCCATAAGTCTGGCTGTGTTAGGAGGAAACTCTGAGGGGATTTTCCACTTGGTCCAGGAGGCTCTGAGTTCAGCCTGTGTTACGGGGAATGACAGAAGGTGTCCTGCGGTTCTTACCCAGAGCCCAGAAGTCACCAGCAGAAAATGGAAGGTCAACAAGGTTAAATGCTCAACCATATTTCCCGTGCCATGTACCTCTCAGCTGTGATGCAGCCCACAGTCCTACCCAGCTGTAACTTGTAAGTCAGGTATAGTCCAGCTTACTTAGGTTGTATATATCACAGCAGGAGGCATCACACTTCATACAGTCCCTGAGCTGCCTTGCTTGGAGCAAGTACTGCTTCACAGTGCTATGTTGTACCACTTGGATGTGCCTTTCCTTAAAACCTCCTAGTGTTCTCTACCCTATAAAATAGTAAGATCTTGGGACAGAGGTATGCAGAAGGAGAAAGCTAAGAAATGCTCATCACTAGTCCTCTTGTTTCAACTAAAGCCCACAGACAACATTATTGGGGGTAAAGCAAAGCCCTTTCTTTACAAGGTGGTCACAGCAATGTAAGTTATTTTTTAAACCAGTGATTAAACTAGTGTAAGCTACTGTGTAGTTGCTCTCAGTTCAATTTAGCATTGGCTGGCATGGATGACAGCCTGCATTGATTCTTGTCTGTCTAATCTAAATTGATATAAGCCTGATTTCAAATGAACTAAGCCTGTCTGAAGAGCGTCGTGCACCTGTTTAAGTTCATGAATTTAAAAGAAAACCATAGAACAAAAGGCTGCAGGTTTCTCACAAAGACAAGACTCACAGCTCAATACTGATTTTGACAGTTCTCCCATTAACCTTCACTACAGACAGCTGAGGGAAGTTATTTGGGGAGTGGAATGGTCAATACTTTGCCTAAGTAAATTTATAACACAGACAACCTAGAAAAAGATATTTATTTTGTGTGACAGCAGTAAGAATGAGAAATAATGGGCCAGAGAATTCATCTAGATTACTTTCTTCATTCTAGGTAAGCTTCTCTATAGACAAAACTAATGCTAAATTAGAACTAATGAAAAGGTAAAGACATTATTTCTATCCATATTTTTGCACTGTTCTTAAACTCTTCAGAGCACCCATTTCTGGCTCTTTTCAGAAACAAGGTGCTGAGCAGGACAGACCATTGATCTCACAACTGAGCTGAGGAAACCATTCAGTGTTGAACCATACAAACAGAACTAGGGGAGAGAAGGAGAAAGTAAGCAAAGAGGAAACAGAAGCATAAAGGACCTTCTGAAAAGCTAAAGACAGCTATGTGCATGTGCCTGTGCAGATGGGAGAGCTAGCCAATTCAAAGTCAAGTGTATGTTTTTTAAAGGAAAATAACAAAGTTCACTTCTCTTTACAATTGTTTTTAATATTTTCCTTTCCAAGTGCTCATCATGTGTTGGCTCAAGACCACATAATGCAAAAATTGCAAATTGTTCAGTGTTCAGCCTTCCATGCACATTTATGAAGCACAGACTGGTAAAATCCAACAATGAGCAGGGAAAGAAATCTCACAAAAAAATAAAGTTTTCATACCTTAAAATTCCACTGGGGAGAGGGAAAAAAACCTAAAAAGTGAAAACAGCAAACCTTCCCATTCACTACAGGTGTGTTCCAGCAGGCCAGTAGTTCCCACAACTCCAAGAAGGGTATGTTATCCTGACAGAGAAAATGGCTACCATTTTCAAGTGCCAAATTACAACCATCCTTATGGTTTGAAAGCCAGAAGCACAGTTCTTAGTGTCCATTACTGTTCCATTAAAACTGTGTAGCTTAGTTTCCAACCCGTAAGTGTCCCTCTCTTATTCTCTTTCCTTTCTATTTCTGGGAAGGGAGAGAGGTAATAAAGAGCATCTGTCATTTATTTAATTGCAGGTCCAGCGTTAAACTGTGACACTTAGTTCATAAAATCATAGAACCATAGAATCATAGAACCATAGAATCATAAAACCATTGAGGTTGTAAGAGACCTTCAAGATCATCCAATCCAACCGCCTACCTACATTATCACTAAGTCATATCATCCAGCACCACATCCAGATGCATCTTGAACACCTCCAGGGATGGTGACACCACCACCTCCCTGGGCAACCTATTCCAATACCCAATCACCCTTGCAGTGAAGAAATTTTTCCTAATGTCCAACCTGAATCTCCCCTGCTGCAATTTAAAGCCGTTTCCTCTCGTCCTTTCACTGTGGGCACAGCAAAAGAGACCGACCCCCCCCTCACTACAACCTCCTTTCAGGGAGTTGTAGGGAGCAATGAGGTCCCTCCTGAGCCTCCTCTTCTCCAGACTAAACAACCCAAGCTCCCTCAGCTGCTCCTCATAAGACATGTCTTCCAGTCCCAAGTAAAAGTAGACAGCTCTGCTCCAGTTTGGCAGAAGTGATAAAATACGTAGTGGAACTTCAGAAAGTGAGTTCCTCTCTTTCTCTCCTACTTCCTTTTTTTTGCTGTATTTTTCCCTTTGTGGGTTGAGGTACCCAGTTGGAGCTCCCAAAATAGAGGAAATCCAGGCAGAAGTGCCTATCCAAGTCTATCAGCCACCTGCTTTGTTTCACTCCATCAGCAAAACTTTGCCTCTGGGCTGAGATGTAAAAGTTCTTGGGGTTTTGCACTCCCTCCTCCCAGTCTTGGCCTGGTTCATACTTTTGGAATAAATATGGAATAAAGATCCTGTCCCTTTAATGCAGAGGCAGTGAGAAGGGCAAAACTGTTCCCAAGAAGTCAGTAAAAGTGGTAATGCCTATTAATGATTGCAGCAGAGTGCTTTTCAGTTGCCCTATTAAAGGAGCTCTTTGTCCTAATAAATACCAATGAAAAAGCTTGCTCTCAGAGCACCTTCCCTGTACTTTATGTATAATGAGTCTTCTAATGAGTACATAGTGTTTATGCTTCCTTGAGAGACTCATCACTCCCTCTCTCAGTCTGTTATTTAACATACAGTGCTCCATGAAGGTGTCCCACTTCATCCCCAATGCCTCCCTGCCCCCTCCCACACACAAACAGCCACATACTGCTTCTTTCAAGGACGTATACAACTCTGAAGGAAAAGTGAACATTGGAAGAGAAGCAGACATCCCAAATGTTACACACAACATAGCAGGAAAAGGAGCAGGCAACCCAAATCATCAGCATGGCAAGGCAGGCCCTCCAAGGACAGCTCTAAAGCAGTTCCAGTATGTATGTCTTCAATCAGGAATGTGCCTGCATCGGTATTTAAACAGGTCATACACCAGTCTGTTACACCTGGTAAAATATCTGGTAAACCAGTTATTTGACTGTGTCGGCTTGGTGTTCTAGCTCTTAGTAACCACTACTGATTAACAAGACCTAAAAGCACTCAGCTACTGAGATTTGTATGTATCCTCCTGGTAGCGATATGAAAAACCAAACCTGTCCCTCTTTGATGGGTAGTTTTAGGGAGATTGTCAAGACAAAGAGCACACTTGTCAAGTAGCATTTTTGCCAAAGCTCCTCATGGCTGTAATTTGCCATGACAGGTTCTATATCTGGCTGTGTCCGGGTGTGACATGAGTTGAATTAATAACTCTGTGAGGCTTCACGTGGTTTTCTGTTGCCATTCAGAGTCATGCCTTGAGATTGTGGGATCCTACATGACACATCCCTAATGTGATCTTGTGACAGAACAGAAGTAATTTATGTTACCAGGATGCCTGAGAAAAAAAAGGAGCCTATTATAGGGTTGTTCCATTGCCTTAGGCCAGAAGATAGACTCTGAAGACTCTCTTTTATACTCTGTGTTTTAATTTTAATCTTTGAAGCTAGGAGTAAAAGGGTTTCCCATCCTTAAGCGTATCAATTCCCTATCCTCTTTCTGAGCCTCTGCAATGCCTGTTTCCACAGGAGACCAAAATTAGGCAGAATAAGATTACATAAAGAGAGTCGCTATCAATGTTCGATATTGAGATGAGTCTTAATTATAAGACTGTCCATCATCAACAGAGTCCCATTAGCATAAAATCACCACAGCGGTAGCCTTTGTGGTATCTAGCACTCTGACATTTAGAAAGTCAAGATTGTGTTTGGTATTGAGGAATTCATAGGAATAAAAGGGCTTTTTGATTTGGTATCATAAATGGAAGACGCTCCTCAAAGATGTTTTTTCATGCAAGCGGGCAGACTCATGATTCATTTGTTCTCCTCTGGAGGGTGCTCCCCTACATAGCTGGACCCCAGTGGCAAGGAATGAGTTAATCCTAGTCCTCCCACATGTCATCTTGGGCTTTGAAATTTGCACTGACCGGGAAAAAGAGCTCCTAGACCAAACTGGGGTGTCCCATGTAGCGAAGGCTTGAACCTTTTTTTCTTCTGGAAATGAAGAAAAACTGGAAGCTCTCTGGGAATCAGTTAGTGAGAGATTTGAATACAGGCTTGAACCCTCCAGAAAGTGCAATAGCCAATTCCTGTGTCAGTCAGAACTTGCATACCGTGTTCACATTCAGCTTTAGATGTGACACAACTCAATAATCCAGCCTGGAGCTGATGAAAACATCTGATCCTTGTCTGGACCAGGTTTCCAAGCAAGCAGAAGAGAAAATAAATTATTTTGAGGAGCAGACGATACCTTGCTGAGAAAAAGAAAATATTCCTGTGAAGCATCTGAACTTCCTGGTGTCTGTTCACCCACTCTCTTTTTTCACTTTTCTCTGAATAAGAAATAAGTTTCCTAAAGAAACAGAACACCAGAGAACTTACCTGGAGAGAAGGGAAGATAACAAGATTTCTTCCTTTCTTAGTGCAGAATTGGCCACCCAAAATGAGACCTTGAATTTTCATGAAGGACTGGTGAAAGAAATGAACATGATTTAACTTTATAAGGCTCAAAACACAGCCATCCTGAGAGCTCCTTAGTGGATTTTTCAAACTTCAGCTGTGTGCTTCCTTTTTACAACTGGCAATTACTGCTGACTCAGAGATCGTGAGGGTGAATTAGAAATAAAATACACCATCAGTCTTGATCTGGGACCTTACTCTCTTTTTGAGAGTTGACACAGCCATGGATGTTTGAATTGTACCCACTGCTATATGAAATCATGGCTCCAGGACAGCACTTGATGTGCTTCAGTCCCCTTCCCTTAGGGAGCTGATTGTGGTGCTTTCAGAGATCCCAGACTACTGGTTTATTTTATGATATCACAGGGACACACAGATACAAAGTCAGGTATACAGTCAGCAAAGAAGTACACTTAAACTGAAGTACATTTCCTATTCACTTTACATTTAGGAATATCTAAAGTTCTAAACCTTTGCTTTAAGTTTAGGCACTGACTAGTTTTTTAGTATGCATTGCACAATAAAAAGTGCACTACCTTCATAGCCCATTGTGAAACTGTAAGTCCATTCCTGTAATAGAGGACATTGAGAGTTTGTTATTAATTTCAACAGAAGCAAAACTGCTGTAAACCAGTTGTAGGTAGGACAGCATTTGAGACTAATACATGCACGGTAAATGTATATATGTTTTAATCATAAATATACAAGTGAGTCATGAGACTAAAAAAATGTATTTTTTTTCAAGAACAGGAAGGGCACATTCATGGCTAATGTTTTGTTTGGCCATTATTAATAGTGTTTGATAATAGGTGTGTTCATACACACCTATATGTTTCTGTGTGTAATGACACATTCTGAATAACTGAAATCACTTGAGAATGTCTCCTACCTCCCAGCTTTTCCCCATAGCATGTTATCGCACAGTTCCTTGAAACTTGGCAAGTCCTGCAATAATTATATTCTGGCTATTCTTTCATTACAAATACAATGTGAACTAATGATTAGTTCATATAATGAGTGAAGACCATAACCAGTACCTAGCTTCCAGCATAGCAAGAAAAATTACTTTTAGAGCTGCTTCAATCTGACAATATTTACAGTGTCTACCCAAGATGATCTGAATCATTAGTAAGACTAAACGCCTGAAAGAAGGGATCTTGGATTATCTGCATTGAACAGATCATGTGTTTACAACAGCAGAAGGGTGCTTCTTGCTTACAACCGCTTGATCAAATCTCCAGTGATTCTTCTACACAGTAAACAAAGTTCTTGCTTGTAAAGATGGTGCTGGGAAGAGTTTATTCTCTCTGGGAATTACATGTCAACTGTTCCAACTTATCAAGAGAAAAAAGCTGTCTTAATTGCTGTACTAGCTTACCCATAAGGAAAGCATCCATTTTAGCATTCATTTTTTTGCACAAAATCATATACAGTGGTTCTTCAGGCCAAGACAGACTTTTGCCTATCTAAATACTACCAGAGATCAGTTTTTTCCTATCAATTTACATCTGTTTCTCCATCTACCCAAGCACTCAGTAGTCTATTTGATTTTAAAGGTATGGGTTTTGGCAGTGCCTTTCATCTTGTCTGGTTTTTTGTATGAAACAATACATTCTGCAGTACCTCTGAAAGGACTAGAAGGTAGTGTGAAACACGTGGAAAGGACACACCACCACCAGTTTGATTTTTCTCCAGCAGCATGAAGCACTAGAATTAACTATTCCAGCTCTGTGTCTCAGTTCATTTCTTGCTGTTTGGGCAGCTGAGTGATAAGAGAGAGTTCTTGTTTTTTCTTCCTACTCCTATCTGGCTGAAAGGGTTATATTTAAATCATGGATTCCTTAGCCTTCTCTGCTCTGCAAGCTGATGCTCAAGTGGCTGCTCCTTTATTGTAAAGTTGATAACACAATTTTTAAATACAGAACCTTCACAACAGGCAGCTGAACAGCTGGCCAGATGGCTGGGTCATTATTTGGGAGTCCCTGAGCTAGCAACTCTTTAGTCATCAAGGTTCTCCAGTTATTGTCATCTCCCATTTACATGTGTCTCCATTGATTCATATCAGTATCACAAAGGGTTCTTTGTTGGACTTAACCCTAAGAAACAGCAATAGCAAAAATGTATAGGACTAGCAATTCACAATGGCCAGAAGTCACTCCTACCATTTGAATCAAGGTTTGCTTATGCTTTTGTTGTTGTAGGTTCAGCAGTTCACAGTAAATGGCATTCAGCATCACTGGGGACCAAAAAAAAAAAAGATATCTCAGCAGCAAGGCATTAGTACAGACTTCTAAAAACAAGACTGTTGGACAACTACTTCTTAATTTCATTTGAATTGAAATGCAGTTTTATATGTGTTGGATGCATATGGTTTTTCACATTAAGATGTAAAGTTTACATAAATCCAAGGTGTGAATGGTTCCCCTGAGTGCTGATGACAAATATCCCAATACCAACACTTAACGGCTAAGTTTACCTTAAAACTTGCTGGGATGATAAGCTGCTGGTAATTTCCCTGCTCACATTCGACAGGGAACAGCAGAGCTTCTGTGCACTTCTCACAGAGAGTAACTGAAGCACAAGGCATGTATGAACTATCCTTCTTCTACTGTTCCAGCTGACTGGTGATTCATGATTAAAGATCTGCAATATGAGAAGTCAGAGCCCAGAACCATTGCCAGGAAGTTGAAAATTAATGGCTCTGAAGTCCTGTGAGTAGACAGCAATGGTCTTAGTGCAAAGGAACCATAAAAGTCAATTAATCCTTCTTGACTGGGTGCATAGATACTGATGTTTTTTTTAATTACCCTACATAATCTGTCAGTAAGAGGAGTTCTGGTGAGATTTCTGTAAAACAAATAGCAAAAGAAGTGAGAAGCAGAATAAAATGTCTAACTTATCTCTTCTTTCAAATGTCTGCTAGATATCTTGGTATTTCACTGTTGGGCATAGCAGAGATAAGAGAATGCCCAGTTTTCACTGATAACTTTATCTGGCATAGGCACCACAGTGATCTCAGAGCAGATAAGGAGAATAAACAATTGAGGTAATAGGGCTCTTCCCTCTGCAACTTCTTTAACTCCTAATGATCCACAACACTTTGGTGGTAATGACTGAGACTTTTTATTAATGGAAATCTAAGACAGTTCTGTGAATGAAAACCTAGGGGATTTTAGCCAAAATCACAAGAATCCAAATTAATTCTCTGTATCAGATTTTATTACAGGAAAGCTTAGGGAATTTTCCACAGTGGAACCTGAAGGAATGAGTCCAAGAAGAGATTTTTAGATATAACTTCAAAATTAATAGTAAATCCCTACATTCATGTGATATTACCCAAAAGTTCTGAAGAAACCCAAATATTGAAAGTGATAGAAGTGATGCCACTATTTTTTTTTAAAAAAGACTCTGTAGGGTAGGTGGTCCAGAAAACTAGAAACAATTTGTCTGATTTCCTCACCAGATTAATTACTTGCAAATATGAAAAAATAGTAATTGGTTTACACATGAATAAATTCAACGTAATGTCATGGTCAACAAAGCTTTAGAGGAAGGAAATCACACCACCAAAATATGTGAAGGTCATCAGAGGGTGAACAGATGGAAGAGGGTGATGTCAGCTGTCCAGCCAGAGTTTTACCCAGCGAAGAGTACATCCATCCAAGCCGTGAGCATCCAGTTTGTCCAGGACAATGATGTGGGAAACAGTGTCAAAGGCCTTACTAAAGTCCAGGTAAACAATATCCACAGCCTTTCCCATATCCACTAAACGAGTCATCTTGTCATAGAAGGAGATCAAGTTTGTCAAGCAGGACCTGCCTTTCATGAACCCAGGCTGACTGGGCCTGATCGCCTGGTTGTCCTGCACGTGCTGCACAATGACACACAAGGTGATCTGCTCCATACCCTTCCCCAGCACTGAGGTCAGATTGACAGGTCTGTAGTTCCTCAGATCCTCCTTCTGGCCCTTCCTATAGATGGCCATCACATTTGCCAATCTCCAGGCAGTTGGGACCTCCCAAGTTAGCCAGGACTGCTGATAAATGGTGGAAAGTGGCTTGGTGAGCACTTCTGCCAGCTCCCTGAGTACCCTTGGGTGTATCATCCCATCTGGCCCCATAGACTTGTGTATGTCTAAGTAGTGCAGCAAGTTGCTGACCATCTCCTCTTGGATCATGGAGTGTCATTCTGCTCCCCATCCCTGTCCTCCAGCTCAGGGGGCTGGGTAGCCAGTGAACACCTGGTCCTACTGCTAAAGACCGGGCAAAGAAGGTATTAAGTACCTGAGCCTTTTTCTCATCCTTGATCACTGTTTCCCCCTGCATGCAATAAAGGATGGAGATTCTCCTTAGTCCTCCTTGTGTTGCTAATGTATTTGTAGAAGCATTTCTTGTTGTCTTTTAACAGCTGAAGCCAGATTAATTTCTAGCTGAGCTTTGGCCCTTCTAGTTTTCTCCCTGCATAGCCTCATGACATCTTTGTAGTCTTCCTGAGTGGCCTGCCCCTTCTTCCCAGGCCATAAACTCTCCTTTTTACCCTGAGTTGCAACCAGATCTCTCTATTCAGCCAGGCTGGTCTCCTTCCCTGCTGGCTGATCTTTTGGGACATGGGGATGGCCTGTTCCTGCACATTTAAGACTTCCTTCTTGAAGAATGTTCAGCCTTCCTGGACTCCTTTGCCCTTCAGGACTGCCTTCCAAGGGACTCTGTCAGTCAGTCTCTGAAACAAGCCAAAGTGTGCCTGCCAGAAGTCCAGGGCAGCAGTTCTGCTGACCCCACTCCTTCCTTCTCCAAGAATAGAGAACTCTATCATTTTGTGATTGCTATGCCCAAGACAGCCTCCAGCCATCACACCCTCCACAAGTCCTTCTCTGTTGGCAATGAGTAGGTCCAGCAAGGCGCCTTCCCTAGTTGGCTCCCTCACCAACTGTGTCAGGAAGTTATCTTCCACACACTCCAGGAACCTCCAGGTCTGCTCTCTCTCTGCTGTATTGTGCTTCCAGCAGACATCTGGGAAGTTGAACTGCCCCATGTGAACAAGGTCAAATGATCAGGACACTTCTCTCAGGTGCCTATAGAATATTTTATCTGTCTCTTCATCCTGGTTGGGCAATGTATAACAGATTCCCACCATGATGTCTGCCTTGTTGGCCTTCCCCCTGATTCTTACTCATAAACACTCAACCCTATTGTCACTATCATTAAGTTCTAGGCTTTCATCACACTCCCTAACATACAGGGCCACCCCACGACCTCTCCTTCCTATGCCTTCTGAAGAGCTTGTAGCCATTGATTGCAGCACTCCAGTCATGTGAGTCAACCCACCACATTTCTGTGATGGCAACTATATCATAATTATCCTGCTGCACAATGGCTTCCAGCTCCTCCCATTTGTTGCACGTGCTGTGTGCATTAGTGTAGAGGCACTTCAGTTGGCCTAATGGTCCCAACCAGCTTTTTGTGGGGAGAAGTTACTAACTCATCAATAACCCCTGAATCTTTGCTGCTGCTGAGATGATAGATGCTGAGAGCTCTCCACATGAAGGGAAATCATGTCAGGCTGGATTTAATTCAGTCACCTGGACATGGGATTCAAAGCTGGCAGTGGGACCAGTCATTGGTTTGGACACTTCTCTTTCTGGTAGGGCTTGCAGCATGTTTGCAGCAACTCTGGAGCAGAGCTTCTAGTTTAGATCTGAAAATCTTCCTGGTACAGCCAGAAGCAACCAAACAATGAACAATAAACGAAGGTAAGTGGAAGATTTGCTTCAGACCTCACATTGAACAAAGATGCTAATATAGACATGGAGTGGTAGGGTTTTTGCTTTATTTTTTTTTAATTACACAGGATTTTCTCGCTCAAAGCAGAAGAAAGGTGGTTGAAAAGAGCTATAATAGAGGTCTATAAAATTAAAGATTACTTGGGAAAGGTAAACAAGGAGCAATGATTCCTTCTTTCTTCTAACATAAGAAGTAAAGATACCAAATGAAATTATCAGGCAACAGGCTTAAAGCAAAAGGAAGTACTTTTTCACACACTGCATAATGAAATTGTGGAACACATTACACAGGATGCTTGCAAAGCCAAAACCACAAATGAGTTCAAAAAGAAATTATACAAATTAATGGAAGAAAGGTACATGATGGGTTAAGCCTGATGATGTAGGTGCAATTTACAGGTCAGAAACAGTCTCAGATTTTCTGAAGCTAGAAGCAGTTTACATTCCTTATTCTTTTATCATTAACAGCCACGGCTAGAGACATGATACTATACTGGATCTTTATTCTGGCCTTATATTCTTCTCAGGGAATTATAACCCAAAGTTGCTGCCAGCCTGTAAAACACAGTCTGCAAAGTTCAGGCACAAAAATTTCATGGGGTTTAACCTCTCACACATTTGTCATCTTGTAACGGCAATTGAGCTCTCCTTTTTGGTGCTTTCTGACTTTAAGCCCTCTCGGATTATCATTGATGTGTATGCAATGGCTGTGTGCATGTTCACAGCGACTAACCCAGGCTTCAGCTTGGGTGGAGCAACTTTCAGACACCTGAGTTCAGTTCAACTTTCTGAGCCTGAGCATCAGTCTCTGAAAGGAGCAAAACCAGTAGTAGCAAGCACCTTAACAAGTCATGGCTGTACAGTAGCAAGTATTGTGTCCAGAAGATCACCTGTAGAGGGGAATAAATGATGCTGAGGGTTATATGCCTGCACTACATGTGTTTGGCTGGAGGTTAATTTAAACTAGCTTCACTCTGGTCCCAAGGATATGAATACTACTGGCAGTTGGCTCTCACTAAGTTCACTGCTAGAGCACATACTGCAACTGAGTTTCATCTAAAAGGAATCCAGTCTGCATGTTCCAAGGCCACTCCACAGCATGAACCAAAGCATAGCAGGAGTGTGGGAGCAGTCAGAAGATGCAAAAGTGCACGCCTGATCCAAACTCAAATGCTAATGTGGTACACCCACTGACTGCTACAAGCCAGCTTTGTAAGGGGCTATTGTCACTGTGCTGTAGGGTAAGGATTTAACCTGCTGTAAACAATTAAAGTTTTCTAAATTGTTTCCTTTTTTTTCCTTCCCCCTCCCTACAATTTACATTCTGATTGTATCAACCCATTTATTTAGCTGTTAATTCATTGCTTGTAAATCGAGAAATACGGCTCATTGAGCTTATAGACAGTGTCATTTATTTTCCCATTTTTTAAGGAAGGACTTGAACTGATTATGACTTCTTTTTAAATAAAACTTCCTAGATACATCAAGAAGTCATATGTGGTGGGGGCACACCCATGACATTACATGATAGAGCCATGACCACAACATGCAGCACTCAACAACAATCATTCTAGACACACAAGACCCTGGGAGCTGAAAGCTTGTGTATCTTTGTGTTCAAAATAGTGGCCCTGTCACACAAGCTACTGTATCTGTATATTACCTTGGAAGGTGTTTTCTTTCAGGATTTATGGATGTGGGATGAGATGATAGGGACTGAGCAGCCAGAGCTGAGATTCACCACATTCACCTTGGGGGGCAGTGTGTTTGTACTGCACACAATTCCAACCAGGTTTCTGTGGGTGGCACTCTCACTGACAATGCTCATTAGCAACACCAAGCCTTAGCAGAGGCTGATATCATCGGGAATCTGCCTTAATTTCAGGAGACATAATTTAATGACATCAAGTTTAAGACTCTACACCAGCAGCATTTCTTCTCTCTTTGCATGCACAGGCCAATACACAATCTCTATGTCCCAACCTGTTCTTAGAATCAAAGTGGTAAAAATACGTGCTAGACTAGCACGTCTACATTTGATTCTAAATGCAATATAGAACAATTACCCGTGTATTTATTTTTCACTGAAGAAGGCATAAGAAAAGCAGATATGCATGTAATGAAAGTGTAATCCATTTTGACTTCAGTATCACCTGGTTTGCCATACTTCATATTTTCTAGAGAGGGTAAGATGTGACCAACACACTCACATGACATAAACAGTGGTGGGAATTACAGTTCTGTAAGTCAGTACAAATGAGCCTATTTCAGAGCCAACCAACAGGCTGATAGGCTGCAGTTTAGAGAGGAGAAGTCAATGCAGCAGCGGGATTTAATAGAATAATGTTTTTAAAAGTGCTTAACCTTGCCATGCCACCTTGTCATCTGAATGAAAACACATTCATACACTGAATTAAACCAATGTGCATATCTATTGTTGAAGTACACCACAATTCATATTAGTCCCTCAGCAGTGCACCTGGATATTCAAGTTGAAGGTCTTGAGAGGGAAATTACTAATGATTGTATGCTAGAAGCATGCTAAGAATGTGTCTTTCCTCCCACTGAATGCTGAATTTTCTTTTAAGCTGCCAGTAGGTGAAGTAAATGAGATGCACTTACATTCTTGTGAAGACAAAAACTTCTCTCTTTTAGCTTAAAAGTCATCACAGTTCTACTAAACTTTTCACAACAAATATAAAATAATTTGCTATGTTGGTAATAATTCAAAGTTCTGACTAAGTGAAATCAAAAGTTTCTTAAGTTTGCAGTAGTTCATTCTATCGTGTCAACCTACAATTCAGGTGAAACCAAAGTGGTGGAGCTCACATGCAGCTAGTCTTCATTATTCCAAAAAAATCCAACTACCAATGACACGCACAGAAAAACCCCTTGTGCTTTAATAACAGGGATGTTTCTCAAACCATTTCTCAGGATGTGCTTTGGATTGCAGCTTGATGACTTCTAGTAAACTACTAAGTAACAGTAACACTGCTTCATCCAGCAGGATTTCAGAGCTAGTGACAGTGTGCCCATATTATTCAGGCACAGAGAGTAAGAGCTTTCTCCCAAGATAAGGTGTCCTGCTGTAATTTCACTTGCAGCTGAAGGCTGGATGTTTCTTGATGTGGAGGGGAGCAGTAGCTCGACAGTGAACAGTGTTCACAGTACTATGCTAATACACCCAGTCACATATGTGAGAGTTGTGAAGTTGAAAATCTGAATACTGAATAAATACTGTTTTGATAATACACTGAAGATACTTAGGATGTTGTGATATTAAATTTACATCAGGGAGGAAAGTTGCTCTGAGCCCATGTTAGGGCTTAGCTTCTTCCACAATTTGCTTTCTCCTTTTTCAAACCTTCTCTACCCCAAACCTGCACCTTAATTTAAGGTCACATATTGAACCTGCAAAGATTAGGCTGCTCTGCTTTCAGTATCCTTTTGGAAGTAAATTTTCTTCTGCATGATGTCTAAGTAGATGGTACTGTACTGAATGGCTTTGGATTCATCAACATTACTTCCCTTTTCTTGTTATAACCTGATCATACTTGTGTGCAACAGTGCACTACAAAACAGGTTGGGTTTTAATGATGCTCCAAGGGTATGATACCTGATCACAGATTCCACACTACACATTTTGCTATGAATAGCCTTGAAAATAGCCCCAGTGTTAAATATAAACCTTTATATTAGAGTGCTATGTTCAGCAATTCCTCATAGGAAGAAAAAGCCCCCAAAAGTCTTACAGAAGCAACACTTAGTAATATTCAGGATCTGACACAGAGGCAACAATTTGTAAGATTCACTTAATACCATGTTGGAAGCAATAGGAAGGGATGGTACATACTCTTTCTCACATCTCTAAATGCAAGTGCCTTCATGTAGACAAATAAATAAAATGGAGTCTTACCAAACACCTGCAGCTTCAGTGACAGTTATCAATGCTACAGCGTACTTGTCTTCTTAGGCAGCTAGGTATTTATATGTTATCAAAATGTTACATTTTTTGCTGTGGATCCTATGGATCTTTTAAAATTTACAGATAGCATAAAGATTATTTAAGTTTATCCTCTTTGTACAAACAACAACCCAAAAAAAGGTATCATCAGGATTCACATGCAAGAATAGGAAGCTGATATTTCTGAAAAGGCTGAATTTCGGAAACCTAAGTTGTATTCACAAAGCTGGCTGGAAGGAAGTCATTCTCTGTATGCTTTAGATCAGCTCATGATAAATCCAAAGAGGAATGAACCAAGTGAGTTCGCTTCCTTTCTCATTTCTTATTTTTCATAATTGACTTCTATTAGATTGGATTATAAAGTAGACTCAAATTACTGACTCACCAATCCCAAAATGGCAAGTCTTTAAAGTAATTAGATTAACAACTCCTGATCAAAGAAAATCACCGTAGATGCAAGGCTCTCCATTTGTTTGTGAAATATATTGTTAGAGATTGACCGCACTGGTTGGATCAGTGTGTAGTTCAGGCTGGCCACCACAGACAGCTGCACATGGGAGGTTTTCTCCTAAAGCAACAGAAGTACCCCCACAGGAGCTAAGACTCAGTGGAAGTTCAAAGGTTTCTTCATCCCTTCTTTCAGGAATCCTAGAAAATGTAGTAAAAACAGGAAAATAACGTCCCATAATTTAAGTAAACTCATGCCAGCATCCTTTATTATTCCAGAAGCTCTGTAAAGATCTCTGGACCCACTGGGAAGTTGCATGATAATATGGGAGGTTAAATGAAATGGTCTTTTGAGGCTGTGATCCTTCCCAGAGTTTCTGTCAAAAAAGCTGCAGTGAATGTACCAGAGCATCCTCAGGAAAGGGCAGTTCATGGGATTCCCTGACACCAGTTTGGCACTCTCCATAGGAAAGGAGACATGGAAACCTCCTCACTATCCTTGGGACAAATGCCAACTTTTCATTTAAGTATAAATAAAGAAGAGGATCAAGGTGGAATGGGTGCTCTTGGGGACAGGGAGTTGGGGGGAGATGAACAATAAACAAAAGAGCCAGGCAAGATTAATTTGAACCATTTTAGTCGGACGGTGGTTAGATTGAGTGCATTCTATCCACTTGGGCAAGAAGGCAACTTGTTTCTCCACATGGCTATTAGAGGATAGATTAGCTTCATGACAATAGAGGCTCTAGGGTTTGGGACAAGCATTCTTGAAGGACTTTTTTGTTTCCATTATTTTCCCATAGAAAACTAAGTTGGGCTTGCTTACTATATGGACTATGCTCGTAGAACAGAGAAGAGCAGGGACTTTTTCCCTCAGTCCTACTTCTATTCACTTGGAGATCCCTCAATGAAAAAAAGAGAAGTAGAAAAAACCCCATAGCTTTAATAGAAACAAATAAAAGGCCAGATCTGCTTTCTCAGTGATTATTTTTACACTCACTCTGCTTCGGCCCTTGCTGACAGGACTGACTCCTCACGGAGATGTACCTGGAAGCAGACCTTTTCAAGTACCATAACCCAGTGCTCACACTGTGGTGGTGGTAAGGAGTTGCAGAAGCCCACTAGAAAACACCTTGAGCCTTGAGCCGCTGAATTGCCCTTTCCACAGATCACATTTCCCTATGGCATAATATAAAAAAGGGGGTTCCAACACATGGTCACAGATAACAGCTTAACAAGTAACCCTTGCTCAATCTTGCTGTTGTAATTCCCCATATGCACCTAACCTGCCTACAATGGAGGGGCAAAATGTATGATTTAAGCCTTTGTTGTAACTTTGGATGCCAACTAAGTCCCAATTTTGTGAAGAGAGCTGGCACTTCTATGGAGAATTCACTTGAAAAACAATTGGGACAGAAATTATACTGGCACAAAATATGCTATCTTTAAGTAATAGAAAACCTACCCGTGACCTGGAATTTTGGGTGAATGCTGGAGTAACAAATAGGGGGTACATGTTGCTTTATGCAGTGAATGGAGGATACAAGAGAGAAACTGGAGCTGCTGGGGAAACAGAGGGGGAAGAGGAATGGACAGAGGGAGAGGGTTGTAAGGACTCAGGGCACAAATCCATAAAAACACAGGCTTCACTGATTCCTGCCCTCATAGAGCAACTTGTTTTTCAAGGGGGAAGCCATTCCACTATTAGGTCCCATTGTGCTATTTTGAACAAGAAACCTACTTTTCATTACCAGGAACCAACATTAGCCCTCTTCAAGTCTGTCAGACTCAATCTCAGATGTCTAGCAATTACTTGAAATTGAACTCAAAACAATACTGAGGTTTTATTGATAGCTTCTCATCAGTAGCTTGCTGTTTCTTGCCTTTCAACCAATAGCCTGGAGAGCGTCCAAGTCTCCTACACCATGCCCAACAGGGTCAAATTTCAGTGAGATTATTGATTGAGACTTGACATTTAAGGAACATATGACCACTGTGACATAAACAGCTTTTTACCAGCTCATAAATATTGCTCGGCTGAGACATATCCTTTCTCATGCTAAAAATTGAAATTTTATTTCCTCCTTTCTCTTGTATTTTAATACTGGAATTCACAGTTTCCCTAGGTTTCCAAACTGTGCAGAGATAAATGCTGCTGTGACAGTTATTTTGAGTTGTCAGTCCTAAACAAAAACAGTCAAATCTTGTCTAGCAAGAATTTCAAAGAGAACAAACAATAGATAAGTCAATACTTCATGGATTTTTTAATGAAATCTCTCAGCAACAGAAAAACTTTTTTTTTTCTTATAGTGGTCAGGCTCTTGCTTTTTACTTGCTGGGACCAATGGAGGAGGTCTGTCAAGAGGTCAGCATCTTGAAAATGTGACTTATTTGTGATGAAACTGGCCTTTGCAACAGCAAAACAATGTTATTGTATTCCCCTGATTCATAATTTTAGGAGTCTGGTTTAGATCAAAAGCTGAAGATTATGGCATGTTTACTGAGGTCCTGAATTGTGAATTTCCCAGCAACTTTTAAATGCTCAGCATCATTAAAAATTAAACCCTAAAAGAAAAGTGAAAAAACTCACAAGTTTCATGCTTGTTTTCACTCTGAAATTCAACTTTTCTCACTAGAAATCCAAGATGGAGTCCAAGACAACCCCAAAGACAATGTCCCAAAAGAAGGCAGGACTACCAGAGACCTCTTGGCCCCAGGAGGTCTTGTTAGGCAGAAGTTAACAACAGCAATTCAGTGCAAGTTATAACAGCTTTATATTATTGTTTCTAGAGGTTTTATTAATTACTGTTGCATAAGGCAAATATGAGGCCTTGCCACCTCTATACACATCTCATCAAATTCTTTCTGGATCAGAGATCCCTGGACTTAACTTGCCCATTGGCTTGATATTTTTACAGCATGTATTTAAAGGATGTGATTTATGGTGCATAAAGTAACAAACACTTTGTTTTTTTTACCAGCTGGCTTACTATAATATTACTGTAACACAGTAACTTGCCTGCATAATTTATATCCTTGCAGCTGAAATATTTTTTTTTCCTAAAAGAAGTTCTCTCCCTCTCCATTAAGGCTCTTAAGCTGCTTACTTCTAAGATGCACTAATAACCGCGCTGGTTAGAAGGACATCAGGGACATGCTCTTCCATCAGAAAATGCATGTTGTTAAAAAAACAATCCACACAAAACCAGTTACATATCCAAAAGAAAAGCGTTGAAAACATTTTGACATTCTCATGGGGGTTTGTTTCAGTTATGATAGGACACATTGTTCCAAGGATATAAAAATATTTCATTTTGAAATTATTTACTTTTTCTCTACGAGTTAGTGCATAATATATGTTACTTTCCTTATTCATTGAAAAAATACATGTATCAAGCATGTATTCTGTTCTAATATTAAAGAAATGTATTTTAAGCTTATAAAAGAAAATATTCAATGTCTCAATCAAATGGAAACAAAATGCTTTAATGTTTCCCATTTACTAATTTCATAGCTTTCATTCGCTCAGAAATGTTAAAATTTTTCTTTGGGATATAGGTTCAGAGCACTGACCAATTTGAAAAGGTTGTAATTCCCTGGGGAAAAGTCTGTTTAGCCTAGAGAAGAGAAGGCTGAGAGAGGATCTTATCAATGTGTTATCAATGTTTATAAGTATCTAAAGGGCAGGTGTCAGGAGGATGGGGCCAGGCTTTTCTCAGCAATGCCCAGTAACAGGACAAGGGGAAATGGACATAAATTGGAACACAGGAAGTTCCATCTAAACATGAGGAAAAACTTTCCCTTGAGAGGGTGACCAAGCACTGGAACAGGCTGCTTAGAGAGGTTGGTAGAGTCTCCTTCTCTGGAGATATTCAAACCTGCCTGGATGCATTCCTCTGTGACCTGCTCTAGGTGAACCTGCTTTAGCATGGGGATTGGACTAGATGATCCCCAGAGGTCTCTTCCAGCCCCTGCCATTGTGTGATTCTGTAGAAGAGCTTATCTGCTGCAGGTGGGTGTAGCTGTAACCTCTGCACAAATGCAAGGCAGGCATCACAGGCAGGTAGGAACACTCTGGTGACAGGAATCACTGTGTGATCTGCATCATTCTTATAAATGGGACATGTAAACTTTAATCAGTGATAAGACTTCTGAAATGAGCAAAAGAAATAAATTACTCAACCATGAAAGTAAGTAAATAAACACCAACCATGGGAAAAACTCAAAGTTACTATAGCACTAAATGTTTCTTCTTTATATTAGCTGTGCAGCTACATGTTAATTATATAGGTTGCTAAACATTTCACTGTGTGGTACTGCAAGTGCCCAATTCTATTTTTAAAAATATTATTCAGTAAGGTCAGCAGTCTGACCTAGTTGAATTAAAGCTAAGATTTGGAGGGACCTGGAGTGTTATCACTTGAATCAGATGAATTGCATACCAGCCAGGTGAGAACTAGCAGAACTACACACAGGCAGTCAATTCTGAGACATCTGGTTTCACATAAAATTAGAATCATAGAATCATGGAATGATTTGGGCTCAAATGGACCTTTAAAGGTCATCTAGTTCAACCCCCCTGCAGTGAGCAGGGACATCTTCAACCAGACCAGGTTGCTCAGAGCCCTGCCCAAGTCCAACCTGACCTTGAATGTTTCCAGGGATGAGGCATCTACCACCTCTCTGGGCAACCTGTTCCAGTGTTTCCTCACCCCCATTGCAAAAACTTTCTTCTTTATATCTAGTCAAAATCTACCCCCAGGCCCTGCTAAAAAGTTTGTCCCCATCTTTCTTATAAGCCCCCTTTAAGCATTGAAAGGCAGCAATAAGGTCTCCCCAGGGCCTTCTCTTCTCCAGGCTGAACAACCCCGAAATATAAATATTATATATTTATGTTAACCCCAAGATACAAATATTATTTTTAGATGCTTTTTTTTTTCACTCTTTGCAGGGTAGCAGAAGGTCCTTGTGGAAAACTGGAAGGACAAGTACTGCTTGAAAAGCAGTAAACCAGTTTCATTTCCAGCTCTTCCTTTTGGTCAGAAGACAGAGAACAATGGAGGTTCTCGGCTATAACACCGAGGGCTGGTGGATGAGGCAGCAGCTGAAGCAGAAAGAAAAGGAAAGCTGACCAATCCTCAAATTACCCTGACCCTCAAAGCCAGTGAGTTGCTTCGTGGGTGATTTCACAACTAAGCCATCAATGATCCAAAAAGCCTTTAAAGATTGTCTCCAACTTGTTTTGCTTGTTCATGAGAATATGTTGCTCCTGGGAAGTGATGTGGCCAGCATGTTGTGAGTCATGAATTGCACTGATTGCAAGCACAGCTGGGAATCCTCTTCAGCCATTCCCAATTGCTTCCTTTCTCTAGCCTATTTTATCATTTGATTTTTTACTAGCAGAAAAAAAGTTACATTAAAAATAGGGCTTTGTTGCTTTTTCTGGCCCCAGCACTCCTTGGCAGCTGATTTCACTCTCTCCCTTTCTTTTCCTTTTTTAAAATCTTCATTTATTTGGAGAGCATCAGACCACCCTTCTCTGTCCAGAAAGTCTCCCTACTCCTCGCTGATCTGTCTGCTTTCTATGTCAATTCTTTGCAGCAGGTTGCCCTAGTATTGCACCCCCTTTACCTTTCCCATTCTGTTTCCTGCCCTGCTCTTGCACGTCTGCCCATTTTGTGTACAGGCTTGGTGCTAGAAATATCTTTAGTTAAGTCTTCTTATTGGCTTTCCTACAGAACTGGTAAGCGAAACCCTGGCACTGTAACTCAGTAAAACCTTTTTGTGTTCTTCTTTGCTCCTCTTTATACAAAAGCTCAGAAATTTTCCCTGCAGGCTTGTAATTGTGCTGCCATTATGGGCTGGCTCTTTTAAGCCAATCATCTGAAATGCTGGTCTTTCTGTTCTATGCCTTATTCTGTGTCAGAAAGAGCAAGGCTCCCTCTCTCCTTGCTGTGCAGACATCCCAGTGCAGAAATTAGGCTGTGCAAATCTATCTTCTCACAATCCAAACTAAGACATGAGCCTCACGCCAAAGTCAGTGAGAAGTCTCCCATGGGCTTCAGATGGCTTTGAGTCAGATCCTAGGGGTGAAGATGAGGTCTTATGCACCATTTAAGTTCCTCTTTAAGCAAATTAATTGATGGTAATAGCTATTATTCATTATCAGGAGAAGAGTAGTAGCAACCTTGGAAAACTTCCCCCTCATTCTGGGAACTGCATTGCAACAAGGGATTTGAACACTGAGCCCCACTCCCCTCCCCTCTCCCTCACACATACCCAGCAGCTGCCTCTGGCAAAAGGAGTCCTGCACTAAGCACTGCCTTTTAGTTCAAGCAGTTGTTTTGCCCGCAGCCCCAGCAATATTTGACACATATTGTACCCTGTTTCTGCTGCGTCAGCAGTGTTGTGTAAACACGTTAGCTCATTGAGCCATGAAACTCACGATTGTTTTCCCACTTGCAAAACAAACCACGTCCAATAAACCCAGGGGACAAGCCAGTTATTCAGATTTCTACTAAAGCTGCTCAACACAAGAGAAGTGGTTAATAAAGTTACTCCTCTCCTTTGCAACTCCTCAGCTGCCTCTGGTACTGTGAGGTGTTGCTGACATGGCAGGAATAGATTACATTGCCTTTCAGCAGCCCCATCCTCTTCCCTCCGAGGGAGCTAAGCAGTTTGAGAAGACCAATGGGTTGCCCTCCAGGGGTCTGGTTCCCTTTCTGTTCAGGGCACAGCAGAGGAAATACAGCACAACAGCGCAGCCTACAAATCCCACTTAGGTGGGACTGACTGCTGCTAACACTTGCGAGATCCCAGGCTTGGATGCTGGAGGGTTGGTTTCACCTGGAGCAGACAGAGGTGAGGTTAGGCAGATAGGTGGAAGTAACCTGGGGAAGAAAGAGCAAAAGATCTCTCCGCTCAGGGAATAAGCACAAAACAAACCTGTTAGTTCATGCAGATCTGTTAGCTAACAGAGCCCACCCCAGCCAGAGTCCTGTCCATTTCCAAATTTGAAGGGATGGGAACCAGCAGAAGCAGCCAGATGATGTATTTACTGTTCTGCTGTGTTAGATACATCACAGCAGACAAGGCATTCCAAAATGCCTTTTAACCCTGAAGGTAATAAGAGCATGGTGGCCTGAATTCATCCCACCTACCTGTGGGCACTGAACTCTTTTACTGACTTGGGGGGATCAGAGAGAGACAGACACATCACTGGAAAGCTATGCAAATATCGGATGGGAAGAGGTGCCCTCTGCCAGTACCTTCCTCTCCTCAAACGGATTGAAGCTAGGCAGGGTGTGTCTGAGAGAATACGCATGGATTTTGTCCTCTACACTGACTTCTTTGTTCCCAGATGCAATTCTAGTTTCTTATTTTCATTTTTCAAGTGCGGTCTCACACAGACTTTATCTAGGGCACTGGCTGAGACCAGCCAAGGTGCCAACCGCAGCATCCCCTTCGCTGCTCCCAGCCCTCCCACGGTTTGTGGTGAGAGGCTGCTGCTGGTGCAGTTCACTTACCCTCCTACCTGTTGTTCTTACCAGGCCCCACTTCACACATTCATTTTTTTTTTCTTTTAAACAAAACAAACAAAAAAAATCCTTCCCAAAGGGTCTTTATAGATAAGGAGATATGGTCTGTGTGCAGATTCACCCGGGCTACATGTCGCCTTCCTTCCCAGTACTGTCACTTGCTATTAGCCTGGTGCTTCTGAAAGCCTGTGGAAAACATTCACACTATGCTTGCTAGAGTTTAAGGTGCATGAATTTGGGGGGTTGCTTTGAGGGAGGAGGAATGGGGAAACTTTCAACTTCTGGACATTGGTCCTTTCATTAAATATCTTTTCTAATGTCAACATATATTCTCTTTTATATCTGTCTGTCTAACAACAATAGATTCTCTCTTTTTATATCAATAAATGTTTTCATACCTGAGCCAAGAATATTGAATTGTTCACCAGACATTATTGTTCATCAATATGATATAATATCTTCATAAGATCCATCAGGTCTTTTCCCATTACGATAGTTTAAGCTCTGATACTATGAGCCAAAACAGTGTGTTTGCTAATCGGTGTGTAGCTCCATCTTTTAGCCCTGACTTTGCTGCCTCAACTACCTCCCATGCTAGTGCCTAGCAATTCCTCAGGGATGGAGACAGAGGCTGCACCTGGTCATTACTATCAGAAAGCACAGCCCTGGGGTCCAGCTGAAAGGGAGAATTACACTGAACTGTGACAATGTTGTGTATAGGCAAGCCGTGTTTTTCAGGACCTCTTACTATGCCTTTATCCTCCCACAATAAAGCATATTGTACCCAGTTTGTAGACTTCGTTCTCTTTGGATTGAAGGAAAGTATAAAATCAGTTACATCTTGGGGAACAGTTGTTTTAAATTCATTCCTGCTTTTATTAGGCATCATTATTTATATGTCTGAATCTGCAAAGTATATCTTTCCAGAAGTGGATAGGTTTTGAGCATGCCACAAAGTGATTGATGGCAAAGGGCTGAAACTCAGAGTAAAATATAAAAGTAAATGGAAAACTTCTCAACACTGAACTTTTCTAAGTTAATCTGTGAAGCTTTATGCATGTGGGACAGCAATAGAATTGGCAGTTCAGGATAACAGAATTGTATCTGGACTGAATTTGACACATTTATCATTAAATTATTATGCACAGGGCAGCAAAGTCCATCTGAACATGTCATCATCTCCAGCCAAGGACCATGAACCAATCGGAAAAAATGTGAGGACTCACATTGATTTTAATTAGATTCAGGGTTTAACCCCATGTTTTTTTTGTTAACTGAAAGATACATGTTGTATTTAAATGTCCTTACAACAGTGAGTAATACTTCTCCCAGCAAATCTGCTAAAAACATACCGGTGTGATTTTAAAGAAAATAAATATTATGTTGTCCTGGCACATACAGTAGGTTCTCTCCTCTCCTGGAAAGCGATCTGAAGTCCGAATGCCTAAAGAGGACTAACATGGGCCTAAAAAGGCTGTTTTTTACATAACAGGTGCAAAGATGCTGCAGTGTCACTAAGAATCAGGTCCCCTACCTTTAAAAGTCAGATAATTACTGAATATTCTGGGATGCCTTTACCTTCTATCCCCTGATTTAGTGATTGAACCCTCCTGGAAAGCCACAGAACAGAATTATCCAGCTGCATGAAGTAACTTTAACTTTGGGATCTCAAGGTATGCCTCAGAAATGTCAGTGGATGGAGCTTTGGGGGTACAGCCTTCTATGACGAGCTGCTGGGAAACCGAAACACATTGTGGTCAAGTGGTAAATCCCAGCTATAGGTGCACAATCTGCTGCAATTCTGGTCTTATTCTTTTAGCCGCAGGATCAACTCTTGCTTTTAGAAACACTAATGGTTAAAACCTACTGAATCTTGGATGAACATTTACAAGAAGGGAGCATTTGTCCTTAAATACCAAAGGCTTTTGAAAAGCTCTGTCCCTTCTCTCAGGTGATGGAAAACAGCGCTTGTGAAGGAAATGCTATTCTCTAATGAGTGCCTACTTTAATCCAGAGCTAAATAAACTGCGTGGGTTTAGCCAAATGTGCACACAGTTCACATAGGCCTTGCTCAGGCTAATGGATCATTGTTATGCCAGTATATAATGGATAAATTGGCAAGTGTCTGTCCCTTGCCTGTTTGATGCAGTCTCCGGATGAACCGGTAAGGTCACATTTGCTTGCTTTCTGTAGTATTCTTTCTTACAGTCAAAACTTAATTTGTATTCTCAAAATGGCATAAAAAGTTCCAGAAATAATTCAAAGTAATTAAAAATAAAAGGGCAGGAATCTGGTGCCAGGGAGGGGAACGTTTTCTCTTTTGGCCTCTTTTTGTGGATCCCGTTGTGCCAAGACAGAAAACAGTGAGATGTTCAAATATTAATAAAGTGGTAGCACAGCCAAATTAAAATGCCCCAATTCTCATAAGTAATGTTGCTAGCAGAACACAAAAGAATAATCAAGCCCCCAAACTAGTGAAGGAGAATTTATGACCCACCATCTGAGCTGCCAAGAACTCCTTACATGCCGGCACAGAGGATGCCATGGAATCGCTCTGCCTTTAAGCTTCACTCAACTCTGTGCTACTGAAATAATACAGCACCTCTCCTGGCAGTGGCAAGTTTTCTACTGGCTTCTTGGGGCAATAAGTCCCTTCTTAGGACTTACCTCCATATCTGCAGCACAGTTTTCTTTAAAGCAGCAACTCTAAGAATATGAGAAGCAGCATGAGTTGTATTTAGTGTGCAATGTATTGTGTCCAGTTCTGGGCCCCACAGTTCAGGAAGGACATGGAACTGCTTGAGAGAGTCCAGCGCAGAGCCACTAAGATGATTAAGGGAATGGAACATCTCCCTTATGAGGAGAGGCTGAGGGAGCTGGGTCTCTTTAGCTTGGAGAAAAGGAGACTGAGGGGTGACCTCATCCATGGTTACAAATATGTAAAGGGTGAGGGTCAGGACGATGGAGCCAAGCTTTTTACAGTGATGACCAATGATAGGACAAGGGGCAATGGATGCAAACTGGAGCACAGGAGGTTCCATGTGAATATCAGGAAAAACTTTTTCACTGTGCGAGTGCCAGAGCACTGGACCAGGCTGCCCAGAGAGGTTGTGGAGTCTCCTTGGCTGGAGACATTCAAACCCCGCCTGGATGCGTTCCTGTGTGATGGACTCTAGGTGACCCTGCTCTGGCAGGGGGGTTGGACTGGATGATCCTTCGAGGTCCCTTCCAACCCTAGAATTCTGTGATTCTGTGATTCTGTGATGCTGCAGGGAAAAACAGCAGGTCCTGGGGCAATCAAAAGTGAAGTTGGACACTGAAACTACACACCAGTAGGGAAAAATGGGATTTGTTTTTTGCTTTGGGGGCTTTTTTGAACAGCAGACTCTAGAGACTTTAAAGCGCTATGTAAGTAAACCAGACCCAATGTAAGAACTTACAGACTGACCTACACATGTTGTGTGTACTCATCCTGCATGTTGCAGACACCTAGGGCATGGCACTAGGTCCTGACTGGCCATTTCCTATGGTTCAGGTATGTGCTGTGGTATCATAAAGCATTTTGTGGGTTTTAGAGTGAAGTGAGGAAACAAACCCCCAAACACTGTCTTTTTAATACAACTATTCTCTTTGCTACTCCTCTCCCCCTTCCACACCTCAGGACTTTTTTGAAATGGAGCTAACAGGCAGACATATTGGTCACCTTATTCTGCAACTCTAATGAACTTGAAACATGACAGTTTTCTTTATATGCTCTTCCTCTATTATGTATTCTGATTCACCTCAGCTTCTCACAGTGGCATAACAAAGTTTTACTTAAGTTCCTTCTCTTACTGCATTCCTATTGCACTAGTCAGACTAAACTTTCTCTTTCTAGACTGTTTTTCCAATCCAAAACCTGTCCCACATACATTTCAGCCGTGATTTTTGTCCAATCTGTGACTGGGTATAGAAATGTTTTCAAATATCTAGCATCCTAAATGAAAATTTTTGAAAGGCAGCACCTATCATTTTATCCCTAATATACCCATTGATAGACTTCTCTATGAAAAATCTGATCTCTAATCTCTCTCTCTCTAAGGTAGAGACTGCCTTTTTTCCAGAACTTTTGCCAGTGCTTAAAATACATATTATCCCTTACTTTTCACCTTGCATTATTTACTCATTTATAATCTGCAGTTCTCTAGGCCTCTCTATCTCTTCATGTAGAAGAGGAAATTTCGAAGAATCAGAAGAAATGGACCTAAATCATTTTCTAGAAGCATAGACTTGTTTAAATGTATAGTTCCTCAAAACATGTGCCCTGCCATGAAAATTAGTATGAGACTACTACATGAAGTCCCATGCAGGCTCTCTGTAAATAAACTGTACGTACCTGTGCTCTCCATGTCAAGTATTTATCTTCTGCTCACTTCTGCCCATTATAAAATGCTGGACTCTATTGCAAGCTTCACTGTCTCCTACTCACAATGCCGTGTGCCAGACTTTATATATATATGATGTTTGACAACAGATATTTTGTAATCTCCCTGTTTATGTGTTTTTGTTGTGAAAGATTCCATGAGTAAAGATGCACCACATAAAAAAGGAAAGTTTCAAGCTGTATTTTGTCCCCAGTGAATTCAAGGGCAATATCCTATAGAAATAATACAAGAGGGTTACTTGCTATTCTTTCAGTTTACTAGCAAATTTAGCTGGCAAAATCTAGAAAAAGAGAGACTTCAAGAATTAGTTCTTGTTTGCATGTCCAATTCAAGCAGACAGCTGTGGTACCTCATGATAGCAAAATCAATGCTGACACAGCCATACATGGACAAAATCTACAGAAATGTAAAAAGAAAGGTTCCTGGACTAAGATTCCAGCCTAATTGAGCCAAACACAATAAACATGATCATTATTCCTTCTCACAGTGAACTGAACAATTCAATTTGGAAGGAAAGATGTGCCATTGTTATTCCCTAGTCCTGCTGTTATTTTATTTTATATGCACTGTTACTGCTCAACACAGAGATTTTCTGCATTTAGTTAGGGAGTACCTTTGCCAGAGAGTTCAAATTATGGTCTAAACTCGGGTTAATGTGGCTTCTGAGGGCTTGCCTTCATGGGGAAAATCGAGTGCTATAATGGAAGCTGTTGATTTTCATCACTAAGCCTCCCTGGACACTCTGGACAGGGCACAGACCAACACATATTCACTCTCTAGAGCTTGAGCTGGCCGGGCTTGAGAGAGCTGGTTTGACATCTGCATAGCTGCTCCTCCCAAGCTCTGCAAGACATCTGGCTCTGTCATCCTCAACTTGGCACTCCCAGGTAAGAGGCTGCCATCTTCTGGGAGAGCTGGTGGGCCCCTCCAATGTCTTTTGAGTCTTCTGACTCCAGCCTGAAAAACAAGCCCACCACTCTTTATCCCTTCTCCCCAGGCAGGCAAGCACACCACACATCAGCCTCATTGCAGAGCTTGCTGGGGAGGCCCCTGAAATTCTGAAATTCTGCTGTCTCACACCCTTTCCAGATGCTGCTTTTGAACGATTACAACTATTGCAAACAGTACAACTTCTGAATTTCTTGCGACATTACACACCAGTCACCAGGTTAGAAGGGAAAGGTGGTAAAATAATTTTCTCCCACAAGAAATGTGATCTTATTTGTTAGAATTTTACAGTGCTTGTTTGCTTTGGTGTCCTGGCCTTTATTTCTTGCTTCAGAGCAGTAGCTCTGTCTACACTGGTCTGAAAAAGTAACATCCTAGGTAGTTGTTGTCAAGAAGGATGCTACAGATTACCTGCTGTCCTTCAACCTCCCATGCATGGCCCGGCCTTGCAAACTGAACAGGCAACACACTTTCAGGGCTGTTGTGAGGAAAAAACCCAATAAACAACAATGAAAGAAGGCAGATGAACAGAAAATGCTTATCCTATCACCTGAGCACAGAGCGGACCTGTTGCAAATTCAGGGTGCATTCTCAAGCACAAAGGTGGACTCAACTCTGCCCTCTCTCCTGATGGGAGAGAGCATGTGCAGGGCTTTAAAATAGACCAAATATTTTGATGCAGCATGGAGAAGTCATGCAAAGCTGAGCAGACCATGGGCTAGTCCACAAGTAGTTATCCTGAACTTCACCTCTCCGAAGAGCAGCACAAGCCTCAGGTGGATTAAGTGCCATCATGGCAGGTGGAAATGTGATTGAGTGCACCACTCATTTCACTGTGCAGAAATACCTGCAGACACCATCTTTTCTGCACCATTGGTTTTCTTAACTACACTAACTAGGTGGCAGTTTTCACATCAAAGAAAAGTTACCTCAGAGGTGAGAATACTACTCATGTTTGTATTATACTAACCTTGAATGGAAGAACATTAGAATGTTAGTAGTGATTAGTACTCAACCATCTCCCCTTCTTCAGCAAGACTGATACCTGTTGTAGGAGCAAATGACTAAATGAACTGTAGGTGCATCTAGGTAGTTAAATAAATTGGGCCCAGAAAATTGTAGTTTCTCTAAAAGAACATTAATAGTTGGCCTGGAAAACAGGCATTATAGGAGAATAAGTGTATAAGTACACGTTACAAAGAAATTATTGTCTTACAAACATTATTTTATAGCTCTGCACCAAAATATCTGTGCTCCCTCTCTGATTCAACTGACACAGAAAATTCCACAAGCACAGTAAGTGAGTCCCCAAAAGACTGATAATCATATATACATCTGTGAGACCTCTATCTTTTTGTTTTAGAAAGGCAAGGGACAGGAGGAAGGTTCACTCTAAATGGTTGAACTCCTTGAGTAAAAGTGAAGAACCAATTTTTAAAACTGCATATAAGTTATGAAGAATTTATAAGAATAAATGCTAATGAGAATAAGGTGGTATAACCCCTCCTGGTATCTCACTAGGGGACTAGAGTGTATATAAAGAATACACCCATAGGCAATACCTTCTGGGACAATGGAAGCCTTTTATGCCTCTTCAGAGTTCCTCTTGGTTATGGCCCAACACTGGGCTGCTCTCAGCACACCTGCCCCCCGCCCCAAAAGCCTACAGCAAAACTTACACCATCATTGTCATGGGCCTTGCATAGAAGAGGGAAGGAAATAAGGTTTGGTAGTATTCCTCCCCAAGCCAGACCTAGCAGACTCTGGGTTCCTGCTGCACACATAAGCCAGCTGCAATGGTGGAGCTACACCAGTGTCCCCCTTTCCTGGATCTCCCACTCTGGAGCCACTTGGGAATCAGGATATACCTCCCTCCTTCAAGTAGGAAACAGCCTCGGCTGTTTAAATCTTTAATTAATCTTACTTTAATCTTACTTTATTTCTGGTTTAATCTTACTTTATTTCACGCAAACTTTGGCAGAGGAGATTTGGGTGTTAGGCATGTACTTATAGCATAGCTTTTATATATTTTTTGCACCTTTGTCATTGAGATAAACTGATAAGAAATGCAGCATTCAGCATCACAAATGCTTTCTGCTTTACCTTTTCTTTATCATTGCTCAGGTGTCTGAGAACTTTGAGGGATATGCATGTCATATGTCATAAGGAAATACAGGTCATCAGCTGGACTTCATCACCTCCATTGTGTTTTGAGCTGATACTGTGCTTGTCGAAAAATGTCTCTCTCTACAGGAGGAGTTTTCATCAAATCTCGTGGAGGCTTTGTTGTCAGTATTCTCATCCCAGACAAATCATACCTCAATCTATCACAATTCACTGAATGCTTAGCATACTTGCCAGGTTGCTTCATAATTTTACCATGCTTAGAGGTGCTGATGAAAACGTATTTTCATTCTGTTTGCTATTGCAGCAATTGCCCTTAATAAACTATACCTTTTCCACTGTTATTATGGAAGAAGGCAAAGAAAAAAATCCTTCCTTCAGACACTGACACCTCGGCTGTTTTGACAGCAGCAAGTGAGTCCAAGAGATTTTTCATTTGAAAATGTGAGGGAAAGTTGTGTTTGGCAGAAAAGGGCACAGCCATTTTGAGACATGAGAGATCCATTCCCTTTTAGTCACAAATTCAGAAGCTGTGGATGCTCCAATTTTCAAACACGCTTATTGCAGTTAGCTCAGATCCCAAGTGCTCCGGCGTATATAATTCCTAAGAAAGCAGTTCTTCTGGCAGATTAAGAGAACAGTTTGCTTTTGCCTCAGGCCATTAACATTTTAATAAAATGGTCGTCAACTGTGATAACAATGTATCTTTAGGGGACTTTATCTATTATTAAACATATTAAGTAACAAGTTTATTTTTGCTGACATGTAAATTTTCCAATTCTCATCAAGACTTATTCAATTTTTTTTCTTCCAATTTCATGTTCCATTATGTTGTGTTCCTTTGCAAAAAGTGTGTTTTGTGAGTTTGTTTGATTTGCTTTTGCACTCATTTTTCAATACTTTTCATCATCTCAGAGTTAGGAGAAATACATGATCTGATCAGAAGTGGTTAGAAAAAGTCTTTTACTCCTGTCTATCAGTCATCTTTTTATAAGTAAAACTCCAGTTCTTCACATCCTGATTTCTCAGGCACTGGGTTATCTGAAAATTATTTCTGTCCCCTAAAATCAAAATTCATAGAAGAACTAAAATTTGTTTAGCAGAAGCTATAATTATTCAAGGTTTCAGATGTCTACCAAGATACCAGGGTTACCATTATTCAGTGTAATTAATGCTTTGACCAATTTAGAAGACTGTACAAACATCATGGCCTCATGCTACTAGGCAATGGGTGCTTTCTATGAGATGATAAATGCCTTTGCCTTCTATAGATTTATCAGCATCTTGCAGGTTCAGGATCCATGCTGGTCACGTATAGGAAAGACTGAACCATTTAAGAAAAAAAAAAAGCATTCAGCCCCAGTTCTCCAGTGTGCCAGCTGACTAGAAACCACAGTCTATTACTGGAAGTGAACACACACACACCACCACCACCTTTTTTTTTTTTTTTAAGTTTTCAAAGACTTTAAATAAGGGTTCACTTCATCCCTTTTTTCTACATACCCTCACATATCCATGTAATTACTGAGCTTGCAACAGAATGCTCTGGGAATTTTGCAAGTAAGAAAAGTCCAAGCGTATGTTGTGAGCTCAAAATGACTTGCTGAACTTCAGGGTGTTTATCTGCCATATACATCATGTTCTTTCTGGCTTCATTGACAACTACTGCCTCTAATCGCAGCAAATGGGGAAAAAATGGACCTTGACTGTCCCTCCACTGCAATCTCAAATGTGACTCTGCTGTAAAGTGGAGACATCCCATCTACTTTGAAGTCAGCTCGTTCAGGAGGCAGGCTGGCTGCAACTGAACACCAGCCTTGGTGTCAGCTAGTTTATCCCCTTTTTTGGCTGCTTTACAGCTCAGTGAACACACGGCACTGGAATTATATCTGCTGTGAGGCAGACTTGGTTATCCTCAGTGGAAGTCTACACTGTCCATAGCAGGTGTGTTCCACAGTGGGGCCTGCAGTGTAAACTAAGCAGGCCCTCTGTCATGGCAAAAATCATGATTTTGTGAACAAAATCCTCTCTCCTACCCCATTTTAATTTTTTAAAATATCTATCTAATAATAATCCATGAATCAACAACCGTGGAATGAACAAAAACAGTGAACAGGTTCCTCCCCAGCTTATAAACAGAGATCAGTTTGAAAAGACTTGTAGAGGATTCCGGGCTTAATAATTCACAATAATAATGATCTGTCATTAAAAAGCCATAAGCTGTGACAAATATACAGGAAGCTCATTCAGATACATTCCTTTCAAATCACTCTGCATGAATCACTGACTTTGCAGAAGATGGCCTCTTGAGTCAGTACTAAAAGTCTGAAGACTGGGATGGCATTCCAAACTCCACCACAAAATATGTTTCTGGCATTAGTTTAAAATTGCTCTGTGGGCTTCCTCATCCATCAGCGTAGGGTGAACAGTGTCTCTGCCAACACTTTTGTAAGCATATTGGTTCATTCATGTCACTAAGACCTGATCTAAAAAGTGATCTCTGAATGAAAAGCATTCATGATAGTCCTAAAAACCCAAATTAAAACCTAAATTCTTTTCCTCTGAAAAGATTCCTGGAATTGTTTAGGTCTGAACATATGCTTGCTCCCTCTCAATCTAGCGAGGCAAGCCATGGGTCAGATCCATGTCAGCCATGAACTATGAAGAAATGTGAGTCTATAAGCTCCATGGGTTATCAAAACTGTCTATTTCAGTCCTATTTTAAAACTATAAAAAAAGAGTCTTCAGGGTCCTCTGTATGAGGATAATTTAGCAGACAGCCCCTCTCTTGGCAGCACCATTCCCTAGGAATGTCCTCAAATGATAGCTGTTGAGACTTGAGTGCTTGGCGTGCCTCAGGAGAGCAATGAGCAGAGGACCTCCCTGCCAATATGTTTCCAGACACAATTGCTAATTGTATTATTTGCTCTTTAAAATATGACACCAGTGAAGCTGTCCTCGCCACCATGAGCAGGCAGAATCACCCACATCTAATTCATCTACTTTATTGTCAATCGAAAAGTAAGGCAGGTTGCCCTAGCTGAATGCAACAGGCAGCTGTGAGACAGCAACCATCCATTTCTACACTGTGTACAAGTTTGATCTCATTTGGCTAATTATCCCATTAACCTGTACCTAAAGATCCAATTACTGCAGCTGTGGGTGACTGAATAAAGGGCAGCCGTGGTGGGCCTGAAGTGTGGAATCTGTGGTAACCTTCTCTAGTGTGTTTGCATTTGCCTGGACCAAGCCATTCCTTAAGAGACAGAGCAAAACTTAGATTTTCATTATGATCACTAACAAATCACATTTTCTCTCTCTCTTTTTTGTTTTTTTTTTTTTTTTAAGTAAAAATTGGATTAGTGTTGAAGAATTCAAATACCACAAGCCTGAGTTCAAAACCAGTCACAACTGCTGCATGAGCATGACCTGAATGGCTTTGTGGCAAGGTCTGTTTGTCAATGCAACTGGAAAGACTCCTACATAAACAGAGCTCAAGCTGTATAAAACCTGCTACCTTTTACACTAGAAGGATGTGAATTGATCTTGTGTAAGAACATGAGTGTCTAGCCTGTTCCCTTCAACCACAAAAACCTTGACTTCATTCCCGCTTGGACGATCAGTGATGGACATAGAGCTTTCCGAATAACATTGATGCCACTTGTATAGTAGATATTACTCCAATCAGTCATGTAGCGGAACTGGAGGTAAAATACAATAAGAGCACCGGGTCTTTATTCTCGTGCCAAGTTCTAGAAGGAAGGTGGAAGAGAACACAGCTGCAAAATGCATTTACTAAAAATCCCAGTTATATAAAATATTCACAAGCCATGCTCAAAACTTACAGAAACCAATACAAAAAGCTAAGATGAGGGGACAAATGGACTGTCTGTGAAATTAATTATAAGGAGCAATTATTTAGAACAATATTAGAAATTATATAGAGGTAAAGTAAGAAAAAAGAACTTGTACTAACTATAATCTTTGGGAGGGATTTGCTTTGGGAGGGAAAGTATGAGGAGGTTGTAAGAAGGTGGGTGTTGGTCTTTTCTCCCAAGTAGCAAGCAATAGGATGAGAGGAAATGGCCTCAAGTTGCACCAAAGGAGGTTTAGATTGGATATTAGGAAAAATTTCTTCACCAAAAAGGTTGTCAAGCATTAAAAAGGCTGTCCAGGGAAGTGGTTGAGTCACCATCCTTGGGGGTATTTAAAATACGTGTAGACATTGTGCTAGAGACATGGTTTAGTGCTGGGCTTTTAACAGTTGGGCTCAAAGATCTTAAAGGTCTTTTCCAACCTAAATTATTCTATGATTCTATGAACAACTAACATTACCTATAAGAACCTCTCAAACAGACTGGTGGAAATGTATACTTGGGCTGTGATTGAAGAAAAAGTTTATGATCTTACAGGAAATATGTTCAACATCTGACTAAAGAATGTTTTGAGACAAGGAAACCTGTTTCTTCTGATAGCGTTCTCCATTGCAAAGGATATTTACATAATACATTCAGTCAGAGACCGTCACTACTAAAAACTTCACAAGTGATCCTGGGAATACAGCATGGGTATCCAGAATTTGGTGGAGTTTTTCTTAATTGGCAGACAGCCTACAAAGATCAAATAATTTATCCTTCTTTCTTCTTAAAAGCAGAGAATGAAATCCAGATTAAAAGCAGCCTTCTCCTTGAAAAACGGTTTCTTTCTTTACACTGGGAAATATTTTATTTTCTGCTTAAACAGGGAACAGCAAGGACCCAGAAAGCTACACGCCAGCAAGCAGCTCTTTTAATTAGACTTGTCTTCAGAGTATCCTTTTCCATTAGTTTCCAGAAAACTTAGCAGACACTGTTTTTCATTACTGGTACTCTCCCCATCTGTCCTCGTGTACAGGATATCTGTGCATGAAAAGAATTTGCAAGGCTGAAGCCAGAGTGGAGCCTGCTCTGAGATCATTATATTGGCGAATGCTGACAAAAGAGCGGTATAATTCCCTTCTATAGGATGAGAGTTCTCTGCTGGTTGCTCAGCAACAGTTTGATTGACTGATTTTATTTTTCTTTTGGTAATGTTTGGTGTAATTTGAGGGCACTGTTTCTAATCTGACATGGTCACGGGATGGTGATGTTCATTCTTGAGTTTCATTTCTTGTGCCTAGAGGCCACAATGCGGGGCTTGTGTTACATTGCAAAACAGCTGAAAAACAGGATTCCCAAACAAAACCTCACCTGTTATACCTTTTATCTGGGTGCTTTGTTACTTGTGGTTGGGAAACACACAATGTTTTTTCAGCAGCAGCAGTGATACGGCAACCATGTATGGCCACCATTCCTGCCTGCAAACACAGGTATCATATTTTACACTCTCACATTCACTTTCTTTCCTTTGCTGATCACTGCTTAAGGTGTCAGTGATAACTCTGAATTTTTCAGAGCCTGCTGCAGGAAGGACACCACCTTTGTCTGTACATCTGCCACTTGCCCCCTCCAACCTTCACAGATAAGTTCAGCTGAGTAGCTCTGTCAGTCCCTGGAGCTATAAGGCTCAGAGGCAGTGCTTCCTTAGACAAGAACTTTTGTCTGGAAACGCTTCTTCTGAGATGTCGATTGATACACGTCTTCCATGAGCTTCGGAGGGTGATTTGAGAGGAGTTCATTTGGTTTACATTTTGGTGATTCTGCAGAGACTTCCGTTGCTTGTTTTTCCATTTATCTGAATGTAAAGCGAACAAAAGGGTGACAATTTTAACTGTATCCATTGTGGGTGGTGAGTTTTTGCACTTTATTATTTTTATGTGAAGTGTTGATATGTGACTAACTGCTATGTCAACAGGCACTCCAAATCTTTAAATAACAATGCAGCAAAATATCCAGGTTTCAAGAGTACTTGTCTCTTTCTGTTTAGAAAGTGAAGAGGTTGTTCTATTGCACAGAGTACCAGGGAATATCACATCCTAGGGTATGACATCATTTGACCTATTGTCATGAAAGCCAAGTGGTGTCATGTTTGAGCCAGTACAAAAAAATGGTATGGGAAATTCTGAGAAGCGTGGAGGGTATGTGTGTAACAGTGACTTTTGCCAAGTTACTCAGCTATTGCTTTAAAATGCAACTACTATAGTTTGCTGTGCCATTCCCCCTTTATCACTGGCAAAATAAAGCATGGATTGGTTTCTAACACACAAGCTATTCCCAGGCAGGATGAAAGTGAAGTCTTGTTGCTAGAAATCTTGTGCACTTACACATGACTCTGCCTTGAACTTTGGTGGTCTGGGTAAACAAGAAGTGGGAATGATCTTTGGTTTTGTTTCATTAAAATGTAACCCCTAATTGATACAGTTTTGCTGAACTGCAGTTTACGTTTAGTCATTATCTATTTTCTCCCTGGGGCCAAACACATGTTTTTAATAGTTTTTTTTCCAATTTAAGGCATACAATAGCACTTCCATGAAAAAGCTTGTATGATGGTTATGAAAATTATTAAAAAGTTCAGAAATATCGAATGCACTGGGACGAGTTCTGTTTATGGTAAAGCTACTGGAAATGTTGATCTCGGCTAGGGAAAGTTTGCTACGGTGAATCAGCAAATTCCTACAGGAAATCAGCATGGCACATTGTGCCCAGGTGTTCACAATCCTCACCATGTGTGCTTCCATACTCAGGTCCCCTCTGCTCTTTTCCAGGCTCATGGAAAGGGCTGTGGAAACAAGCCTGGGGGAACACAGGACGCCCTACACCTTCCTCTCCTCACATGCTACCCAAACACGTTCTTAGCTCACATAATTTTACAGCCTTTAAAGCCATGGTGCAATCACACAAAGAGACTCATTCTCCTTTACCTGGAGACATTTTTTAGGCTTTCCAGCCCAATGCCAAACACTTTTCTGTTTCAAATAATTAAAAATAAAATCTACCATGATGGAGTACATTTTTTTTTTGCTTCAAATTGTGAGACATCTTGGGTAGACATTTGCACTTTCATATCTACCATGTGAAACACCCTTCCACAGTTCACTAATGAAATAACAATATATAAATTGTTCTAGGAACTGACAACAGACACACTGTTGTGCCAGGAGTTGGTACTGAATCATGTAAGCAGACACCAGTATGTGCAGTGTCGGACAATTTTCTACTTATCAGTATAAGCAACTGATCTGTTGGACATCTTCAGGTTTTCATCTATTTGGACCTGGGCCACCAGGTTCAGGTAGCCTTGTTAAAAAGGGATTTGCAGGTCTTTGCGGTGTTACAGCCCTGCCAAGCTGGAAGCTATAGACAAGGTCAGTGTCTAGGACTCTCTTGTATTAAATGAGCAACTAAGCTTATATGCATTGCAGATTCCCTGCCCATGAGATCTCTTGTCTAAAGCAATCTGCTGAAAGGTGATAGGGTTGAAGTGTAGGCTAGACAACATGCATATGGCAGAGGGTTTGTAATATTCTAAATAGCATCCACTGTGTTTTCTTGGGTCAACATACAAAGGGTGTTGGTAAATCAATAGTTTAATCCAAGTGTGACAAGACAATTTATCAAACCTCTTACGAATATGCTTCTCTACGAGACAGCATATTTACAGCATCGCTGGTAGAAGCTGTTCTGCACCACATGGTGTAACACAGTTACAGCCAGCAAGAGGTGCCTACAACCCAGCCTTTCCATGCTGAGGGAAGATGAGCTGGGCAACCCAAGTATTTGTGCTGGGGAAACACTATTAAGCACACAGTGACATCTTGCATTATAATATTACAACACAGAAGGGGTGGAAATAACGACTGTGTGCTCACCCTTCATTACAAGGGGGAATTTCTTTTGCTTTTGGTTAGAGAACAGGAGCTATTGCTCCCTGGGCATTAAAAACATACAACTCACTGGTCTAAAAGACTGCAGCTCTTTCAAAGGCACGGTTAGGACACTATTACAAGAAAAGGGAGGGATATCACTATGTTACGGTGACGCCTACAACAGGGAGTAAAAGAACAGGGTGCTTGCATTTTGCCATTTGATAACTTTGTGTGAACCAAGGGCAGCATTCACAAAGCCTGGGTTCCCCCTGTTTGGTCCTGAGAGGCATATATTCAGACATTCAATTCCCTCAGCTTCTGAAATCAAAGGGAACAATAGGCACATGCACAAATTAGCAAACGTGTGTGATCACAAGTGTAAGGCCTGCAGGTTTGAATTATTCAGGCTGAGACTTTACAGGTGTACATCTTCACAAATCAAGTAGAGGTGCCCTTCTAAATTCTCAGATTCAAAAATGTGCTTAAAGCCCCTATCAAGATACATACATTAAACGAAAAAATTCTTTGACCTAAGGTCTGACTAAAGCAAACTTAATTAAAGCCAAAGGAAAAGAACAGTAGGGGGAAAAAACCCTACCCTTTACAAAATACATACCGTTAGAAGCCAAAGATTTTATTCTGAAACAAGTCTATGTAATATTATTTAATAAGAATTCTTGAAAACAGTTGTATTTTCAAAAGGGGGGCACACTTTGTGCACATATAGAATATTCTTGTTATAAAATAGCTTCTATAACATTGAATACTGAGCAAAACAATTTTATAAGGACATTAGAGCCTTACAGCTGCTTTAAACCCACATATAATTGCTCACAGGATAAGAGCCTCTATTCATATTACTCAAATGTCTTGCCTCAGCTGGAGACAGTTGAAATGAGTACAGTCTGCAACAAGATAGAGTGAATGAGCTCTAACCTTTCCTCACCAAAACGGGTACCAGAAGATACTGGGCTTGTTTCACTCTGTTTCACTTTTCTTCATAGTCCAGGCTATATGTCATTGTTGCCCTTCTTCGGACACTTGGTCCAGCATCTCAATGTCCTTCCTGTAGTGAGTAGCCTAAAACTGAACACAGTACTTGAGGTGCAGCCTCACCAGTGCCAAGTACAGGGGGACAACCACTTCCCTAGTCCTGCTGACCACACTGTTCCTGACACAAGCCAGGATGCTCTTGGTCTTCTTGGCCACCTGGGCACACTGCTCGCTCATATTCAGCTGGCTGTTGACCAATATACCCAGGTCCTTTTCCACCAGGCATCTTTCCAGCCACTCTTCCCCAAGCCTGTGGCGTTGCACGGAGTTGTTGTGACCCAAGTGCAGAACCCAGCGCTTGGCCCTGTTGATCTTCATACAATTGGCCTTGGTCCATTGATCCAGCCTGTCCAGATCCCTCTGTGGAGCCTTCCTACCCTTGAGCAGATCAACACTCCCACCCAACTTAGTGTCATCTGCAAATTTACTGAGGGTGCACTCAATCCCCTCATCCAGATGATTGATAAAGATACTGAACAGAACTGGCCCCAGTACTGAGCCCTGGAGAACATCACTTGTGACCAGCCGCCAACTGGATTTAACTCCATTCACCAAAACTCCTTGGGCCTGGCCATCCAGCCAGTTTTTTACCATGATGTTATAAAGAATGTCCCAAAAGCACATTTCCAGGATAATTCTTTTGGACTTTGACTCCCAAAAAACTCAATTTGCTGATTTTTTGTTCTCAATCTTCAAAACTCACAAATATTAATATCAGAATTATTTTGTGGGTTATAAATTCCTTTTTTCCTGCACCTCTAACTACCTGGAAGCCTTTCTTGCTATCTTCCTGTCTATTTGCCTTTCTTTAATTACATATGATATAATATTTTTCCCACATGAATTAACACTAGGACCTAATCCCAGATCCCAATTCCCATAGTAAAGATTTGTTCTCTCTGAGCTAACACAACAGTAGGCAATTCATTGAGCACAGACAGACACATCTTTTCCATGAACACATTTAGCATCATTGCTAAAAGTGTCTCACTAGCAGTTTCAGCTAATAAGAAAATGAAGTTAACACAAAGCTTCTGAAAATAAATTCTGTGGAAGATGTCTCTCTGCTTTAATAGAGATTGAATGCAGTCCATTTCTCTTTCCCTGTGTCCCCAACAACATACCAAAACAACATTTAGCAAGTGAACTGCATTTCACAACACATTCGCATCATAGATGGACATAAAATAAGTTGCTTGGCAGCTTAAATACCCTGGAGAGAGGAAAGTTGGTTGTTTGGGATTGTTTTTTCTGTCCAGCCTGGTTTCTCCTAGTACTTTAGGATTGCCCAAGATTATTCCATTATCTCATTTGTGTCTGCAGTGGTTGTTAACCCTTTGTGCTGCCTAAGAAGAGCTCCCACAAGAAGCCTTTCCCCTGCTCCTAGAATTCAGGTTGCAGAAGTGTTGGTCATCACTGCTGCTAATTCTTGGCATAGCCTGCCTAAGTTAGATTCAAACACCATGAAATCATAGGCAGGAGAGAGGGAGAGAGATGCTTTGAAAAAACAAGTACTGCAAGATCTGTTTAACCAAGCAACGGGGAAAGAGCAGGTAAGCAATTCACTGATTTTCCCCTATTTTTCAATTTGCTTAATGATCACAAAGATATTATTTTCTCAAGTAAACTGGTGGCTAAATTTTACGTAGAAAGTGTCATTTAATTTGAGATGTTGTCTTCAGATGGTGTGGTCTCCAGAAAGTAGGTCTTGCAAAGTTCTCTCAGTGCTCCTGGCAGGCCTCAGCATCTTCAGTGGGGTCCATGGGGATTGATCTCAGAAAATTTGGCCCATACAACAACTCTTCAGATTTCCTAGCTTCTCTGTCCAAGAATATTAGAAACATGGCACTTGTAATCCATTTTCCTGAAACATTTGGTCTAATCAAGTGCCTTTGCAGATTGTATGTGCCAAGCAGATGCAACAGCGTCACAAACGCTGCTGAGATGAATGCTTAATATTTCAGCAGAGGATGTATGGATTTTTCAGTTGTTGCCTGCTGCTAGACAACTAGCTGCTACACTGCTGGTAATTACTGTACCTGGGTTTTGTTTGATTGCTTACGCCTTACCCAGTAGCTTTGTTTGTGGCAACAAAAATATTCCAAACAGCTTGGAAAACTTCCTTTGCTCTGATTTGAAAAGGCTGAATTCAGTTCCCAGGAACTTGGTAGGAACTGGATTAAGCTCTGTGGCAAAATCCTTTACCTCTTACCATGCTGTCACTGTGGCAGGTGCTGAATTTCCTTTTATTGATTGGTTAATTTAGCCTTTTGTGATAGCAATGTACCAAAATCCCTTAAACTTCTTCTCTTGTGTAGGGTTTTTCTGAGCTCCTGAGACAGAAGAGACCCAGACATTTTGCTGCTTCTCCCATCTCCAGCCAGTTCAGAGACTCAAAGCTTTAACTCTAGCAGGATTTGTCCTTCACCGAAGAGTTCCCTGTGCCAGTCAAAGAGATTTGCAATATTTCTCACTCTTTTTTCACATACTCCATCTCTGGAGTATGCCTATACTTTATTCATCCTCCAGAGTATATTGTGTCTCCAAATTACAGTTCTGGGTAGAACTGGAAATGAGGACATGCATGTCCTCTTACAGCCCAAGGGCGACGAGGAAGGATTAAGGACTTTTAAACAAAGGTTTTTGTTTGAAATCTAAAAAAGAAATGGTGCACTTTTACCTTACCTTAAGTAATATCCATTTACAGTTTGATACGTAGGTACAATTATCCTCAGGACACAGGTTAGTAGACTTTAGTTAAAAAGAAATAGAAATATAGCATTTCTTCCTTCATAAGGAGCTCTGCAGTCTTTGTTTTCCTGTCTTTCTCCTTCAAACCCACTAGTTTGGTATCTTTGAAGATTTTTTTTAAAAAAAAGCCTTCCATTTTGAAAAAAACCCATGTCCAGCTGAGGAGGAGGTAAAGCAGCAAGGCTCTCCAGAAAGAAAACACTCTTTCTACAGAAATAACTCTGATTGATGAATTCTACATAAATCACCAAATGAAAATCCTGTAAGATAATTAGAATGCCAAGGAATGGCAGCTCCTCCACTGAATTTTCAGAACAACCAATAGAATTTAATAATTACATCCACATTGTAGGTCCCTTACTTTTGTTTGAAAGATAATCTTCACATGCCACACGGTGGAGTTTCAGAAGACATCCTTGTTAAATGTGCTTGGGTTTGTTATTCTTTTCAGAATGTGGTGGTTAATTTCACTCTTGTTTGATATGTGCTGAAGTACCCACATTCAGGCACACCAACAATTCCTACCCTCTGGTAATAAGATGTGAGACAAAGCATCATGATGTTACTTACAAATAGTAAATGATATAGTTGTCTAATTACACCCAGGAATTGTTACTGAGCTGATTTTGATGTGTTTACTCTTGATTTATGCCTGTATATGTTAAAAAAAAACCCAACATAATTCTCAGGCAAACATACCATCAAAGATGGCAATATTGCTTTGAGCAGAGCAGTTAGAATCTGTGTTTTGGGCTTTCTTTGTTTTACAGTACCTTTAATGAATAGCATTTAACCACAGGCAGCTGTAGATCTAGTCTTATAAATCCTGCCAAAATAATTTTAAAAAAAAAATAAGAAAAGTGCACATCTTCCCAAGTTTTGCCATTTTCCCACCACTGGAGAAAGGATTTTTTAAAACAAGCCTTCCACAATCTTTTGAATACTTAAATACCACAGGGCTGAATTAGAAACTTTAAGCAGCCACCATGCCTCACAACTAAGTGAAAAAGTTCTGTTCAAACTGGAAGAAAAAAAATAGCAAAGGCAATTTCCTTCTTTCCTTCTGTGTTACTGCAATTTAATTTTAGAGATGAGCACAAAACACAAAGCTCAGATTCAAACATAAACCTGGGAGCATACAGTTCATAACAAAGCTGGATCATTGTTATCCAGGCCACCATGGTTGCTGGCAAACAGGTAATAACTGATTAGTTAGCAAAGTCTACAGAAGATCTATTCCATATGTCCCCTATCTCACAGTATTTCCCAGTACACTACATCACCTTACGTCCTGTACTGATGCACCATAGACATTTCTAACACCTTATGTCCCTGTGATGGGTAAAAAAAAAATTTAAAACAAGAGATATTCTCAAGGAACCTAGCTTGGATAAGAATTTTTGTCCAAAAATGTGAGCCTCGTTTATGGAATCTCCCATGAATCTATCTAATTCAGTGAAAGAGAAATTCTAGTTAAAAATCCAGTAAGAAAAGACATTCAAATAGAGCAACTCACCTAAAATATGACCCAAATCTGAATCTTTACGTTCACCTATTCCAGGCAATTCCAGTTTAGTCTGGCACCAGAAAGAGAAGCAGACAAATATTTACATACATGGGACTTCTTTTTAATGCATTCATACTGGACAAAACTGAAGAAATGTGGAAGATACGGTCATGTTTTTCATTTTAGGAAGAAGTAGTTCATTCAAGATAATAATTCAACTAATCTAATAATCTAATGTGTTGCCAATATTTGTTATTTGATACCAAGGAAATAAGAAAACTTGATGCAACTCAGATGATGGTAACTAATAGGGAGTTAGGTCCTAGACACCCATATTGCCTCCTAAATCATAACAGTTCCTACATTGTTTAAAATATAAATCACACAAAGTGGTCAAAATCCAGCTTTAATTCTCAGTCTAATGATTACATTGGTCTATTTCCAAGACCACAGCTAAAGGCCATGAGAACTTTTAAAATATTTTCCCACTCATATACATATTGTCCCAAGCACTAAAAAAAAAAAAAAAGACAAGCAACAAGAAAGAAAAAGAACAACCATACAGCAAGCACAGCGGTGAAATAAAACATTTAACACAGAGTTACTGATCTGCAAGTGAGCTTTGAAATTACCAGGAGACATGATGATTTTGAGTTAGCATCCCACTGAATTCTCAGAACAGTTTTGGAAGGTGGAAGGGGTCACATATAGAGCCTTGGACCTCTTTACTGTGGGTTTGCAGGGTTTCAGGTTTCTTTCTTTTCTTTTTTTTTTTGCTTTCCTGTGTGAAACAGATTGTTCCTCGAAAATTATTTCAAGAGCTTTCCCTTCACTTTCCTGTGTAGAGCTACAACAGAGTACTATTAGCATCTGGTTCTGCATATGCCTAGAAGTCCATTCATTTCAAGACACTTTAAGAATCAGGGCCTTGATGTGTAATAACTCACTACAAATTCTGATATGCATGTTTTTTTCTTAAAATGTGCTTGAAATTTCAAAATACCCCAACATGTCTGCTAGTCTCCTCTCAGCAGAATAACTTTCTGGGGAATCGTGACATTCTTCACACCATTCTGATAAAGCAACAGCATGACAAATACTTAAAAGCTGAATAATATTGAAATCAAAGTATGAATACAAATTTACGAGCTGTATCAGTCATAATTAACCAGTCAGGAGAAATGTCAGTGTATACGGATCTTCTATGTGAAAAGTGCTGAATATTTTAGCAATTCTTTAGGAAGGTACTGAACTTTTCTTGCAATTAATTATTCATCCTTAAAACTTTCCTTTCCTTACTTCCTCCTCAAATTATTGCAGAACTTTCTTCTCCTTGGTGAGATCAGGAGTGTAATCACATGCATGTATACAGTACACAGACAAAAACACACACCCATAAAAAAAGCTGCAACAGATACCACCCCCAGCTTTCCCCAGTTGTACATTTGATGCTTGCTGGTGCCATTAAGCAAACACAAAACAACAGCAAGAGCATTCTGTTCAAATGTTTAGCTAAATGGAACCAAAACAGTCACAGTTCACAATTTCATAAATACATTAATTAGAAGTGTCTCCAAATAGCATGTGATTTTGAATTATTAACATAAAACACTGCATTATAAATGACTGCAAATTGCATTCCTTAGTGCTCTCCATGCTTAATTTATTATGCCGTAGGAAAATTTGCAAATTACTTCACTGTTTTATATTTAATGGATAGTTTTATATGTATATTGTTTCATTAAGATAAAATTAAACCACAGCGTACATATTATATGCCTTTCCAGTGACATAAATGTCACTAGAGACCCTCAGACTTTGTCAGGAGGGGAGCATGCTTCTGTCATTTCCTAGATTTAATAAAGAAGTGAAGAGCAGATTCAATTTTCTGCCCTTTCCATGCCCATCTGTAATCACTCCTTCCAGCCAGCCCATTTCTGAAGTTTACGAAGAGCACTGCAGAAAAGTTTCCTGCTGTTTGAAAGCATGGAGAGGGGCAGTAGAACAGGTCTCCCTTCTTCATCTTGGAGGTTTGGAGGCAAAGGACGCTTTTCAGCAGTGGCCTACTGCCTCAAACCCCATGAGCAAAGATAACCCTGGAAAACTGTTTCAGTCTCTCAGGAAGAGGGAAAGAAAAGGCTGGCATGGGCTGGCATGCTACATTGCCAAGACTTTGGTTGTCACATCTTCCTGCAGTGGGGAAATGATGGAAATAAAAGATATTAGGAAATTCTGGTGAGGTGAGGGTAGATGTCTGGAGAAACACTGGAGGCGTGGTGGAAGACACTGTAAATCCATTAAAAATTTAACTATAAAGATATTAATCTTTGACAACTTCTTTGTGTGTTGTCTGTTCTTAGCCGTTTGTCTTCTCTATTTGTGAATTCCTCAGAAGAGGAATTGCCTCTAACTATGTGCTTGTAGAGTGTGTGTTACAATGGGGACTCAACTTCCCCGAAAACCTGAAATGCAAATAGAGTGTAAATAATAGATACTATTTATGATACATAAATAAATAACATTGGGCCATGAAGAGGTATTCTAGACGTGTTTAAATAGCCTTTCCAATTCCCTGTTTTCTAAGAACGAATTATATCCTTTTGGTGGATGTGATAGAGGTTTCTGTGAACTCACTTCGAGACATTTTTGTAAAATAGAAAAGGTTCCGGTTTTTCTAAAATAGAAAAGGAACCTGTCTACATAGTTTTCAGATGTGTTTTTGTTCAATAAAAACATAGCATAATAAAATACTCCAAGAAGGGTAGGAGGTGGAGAGTTGATATATTTGGGAAAAGCTATAAATTCTGCTTAAAATTAAAACAGTATTAATGAAATTGAAGCTACAAAAAGATGCATGCGGGAGAGAAAGCCAGCCCTCTGAGCTATTCTTTTCAAGTAATGAAGATGAAACTCTGTCAGAGATTGAGGTGTCAAAACTGGAAGTGCTGGAACAAATTCACAAATTAAAGAGCAACAAGTCACCATGACCAGATGGCATACATCTGAGAGTTCTGAAGGAACTTAAGAATTAAGTGGTTGAGCTGCTAACAGAAAAATATGCAGCCTTTCATTAAACTGCTACCATGCCAGAGGACAGGAGGTGACAAATAACTTGTCTCACAAAATCTGGAAGGTGTGTTCCTGCGAGCTTGATTAAAGCTGTAGGTTGCTTTTCTCTTTTAATCATCCTGGCTTCAGAGAGAAGTTCAGCACATCCAGCAAAAAGAGCTAGCCTCAGACAATCAGGAGTCCCCGGTGAAGGCGAGCATGAGGGTTTTGCTGACTCAGCATATGCTGGTGTCCATTAACCTGGATATGGCTGGGGGACCTTGTAAGGACTGACTTCAGTGATAATTAAGGAGCAACTGCCCTAATTATCTCCTGCTTTTCTAGACATAGGTTTGGTTCCACAAATACCTACTCCTGGCAATATTTTCAGGATAGGTTAACTCTTTTCTTGGCACATTTATGAATAGAATGAGAGGACAAAGCTAACGTCTTAATAACCCAGGAATTTCCATCTGTGTTTATGCCCTACTTGCATTTCTTTATCATTCAGATAAAAAGCTCTCTGTGGTAGTACACAGAAGGGAGAGCACGGAGAGAAAAAGATTAGTTCAACATTTACCTGGGAAGCACAAACCACGTACTTTCATCATTGCATAGATTTTAAGGTGAATGTTCGATCATCGAGTCCTGCGGTGCACAGCTGCTGTGCTGTTACCAGTGTGCACGCAAGCGCACCGTCCAGCTGATGCACACAAAGTAGTGCAGACAGGTCTCCACAGCCTCAGATATGCCCTACATTCACAGATCAGCAATGCAGGACACCAGCAGCACACCCTGCCTCTTCCCTGCCATGTACATATGGCGAGCCCCGCATCCCCAAAGGCTGAGGAATGCAGACACCTCTGATTCTATCTTATGGGTATAACAGAGCAGAGAGTTTTTGCATTATTATGCTCATATCAGATTGACTAAAGTATATCTGCCTGCTAGCTGCTTAGCCTGGGACAGACAAGATCAAGATTTAGGAAAGTCATCTCTACCTGTGAAGGTCTCTGTCATTCACTGGCACTATTTAAAATACATGCCTCGCTTCTGAATTGAATACACACGGCTTTCATGCACAGCCACTTGCTCTTGTGTTCTCATAGTTAATGAAAGCCCTGGGGGAAACAGGTTATCAGTTTGAAGTCTACAGATAGATTTCAAACTATCAAAATAAAAGCTGTGGGAGAACAGTTTAGAGAACCCAACAAGCCTTTTGACATCTTGAAAAATACCCAAACAAACCCAAGCAGTGAAATAAAAGAAAAAAGATGGAGTTCTTCTTCCAAAGCAGAATCAACACACGCATTGTGGGTGGGAAAACTTCCATTTGTGACAACTAGAGGCTCTCCTGCCTTTTCAAAACATTCAGAAATGTACTGGAGAACTGTTATCTAGGATGCAGAAAGCAGGAGGGAAAATATCTACTTGAGAATAACCAGCCAGCCACTCAGCGTTTCAGACACGCATTTCCAACACAAGAGCGAGATTCAAGTCGCTGCATCAAGTGAACCCCTCAAGCTATTATTGGAGGTAAAAGAGACTCTCTTTCTAGTTTGGATAGGAAGTTCTATGTTTAAAATCAAACATCCAGACCTGCATGCGGGTTTGGATTTTAAAAAATCTTTTTTATTCCCACAAATTAAATGTTTCATAAGAGAAAACTCTGGGCCACGAACACTGTCTTAGGGGCTTCATAGCATCCTGAAGCAACTTCTCTTGCATCAGAGGCTAGCTGTAAAGCAGATGTTGAGAATTCCTGATTTAGATGCATGGGCTGGGGCCCGCTCTTACTTTGCCAGCGTTGTTCAGTCTAGCAGTCAGACTGGAGGTATAAATGCTTACAAACACCTTGCTGAATGCAAGAGCATGAAGAGTGGGGTTTTTTCTCTGAAGTGGGTGGTCTAGAGGGTGAAACCTTTTCTTACACAGATGCAGCAGATGAAACACTCACATTTTAAAGGAAAACATGGGCATTCCTATGGAAAAGGAAAGGGAAAGGGAAAGGGAAAGGGAAAGGGAAAGGACCAAAACAGAACGCATTTTAAACTTTGACTTCATTTCTTGGTATTCCTGACACACATCTATAAGTGAGCAGCCAGGGAATGAGCAGGATTTCTGTGCTACTAACAGGATGGATGGGCTGGATCAGACCATAATCTTTCATGTTTTCTCCCTGTGATGGATCTGTTGGAAAAGATGGCATATTTAGGATGTTCTCTCAGAAGTCCACAGTTTTCTTTCATTATTACCAAAGGGTCATTTCTCCTTTATCCTTGCTTCAGTTTCCACCTTCAGAAATGTAAGTTCTATTAGATACAAGTGCTCTAGATGGTCAAAGCCATGGAGTTGTCTCCTGGAATGGGCAATCCTAGGTTTTAAGTCATGATGGAAAGTCCCATCATGAGTGACTTTCGTATTTTCAAAATTCACTGGAGGAACCACAAACAGATGTTCTTGCAGAAATGTGGAAAACAGGATATGTGTGGGAGTCCTCGCTGGGAAGAATGGCGGCAGTCTTGCAGATTAAGTACTGCCCATAGGATTCACACTCAGCAGAAATCAATGGCTTAAAAATAGCCAACCCTCCCAACATATTCCCTGCGCATTCTTTTCATGGCAGTCACTTCCTTATCCTAAATCAGGCAATAAATATGGAAAAATTCACAACTTGCTCTAGTGACTTTTAACCTAGAAATACAAGCTGCTTTTATGTTTTATCACAAATGAATTCCATGCATGATTATGAAAACCCAAGTTTTCCCATGCTTGACTCAAATCAAGGCCTATGCTGTTGAGACAGCCAACATTTTGCAGTCCCTAGGCTGGAGTATGGCAGTCTGTTCTTCATGAAGCTACCACTGGAAAACTCCACATGGTTCAGAAGATAGATGTCTGTCTTTTAAATGTTCTGCAGTGGTCACCAGCTGCTTTCAAATGAAGCTTGTGGTGCTGCCTAAGTCTGCCACCTTTCTCTATAGTCAGGGACACACATTGCAAAGATACAGCTGTTTTCTTTATGTGGCTTTGCAGCCACCATGTTCCGGGGGCTTCTTGCAGAGCTCTAGGCTCTCTCAGCAGGGGGTCTCAGATAGCTGCACCTGCTGGATGTTTCAGAGTATTCAAAAATTCAGAGTCTGTTCAGTCTCTACATGCTTTTGGAACCACCAGAAGCTCAATGTGATAAGCTTCAAGTTGGCCTGAAACATTTATCTGTTTTTCAGATCTCTAATTGGCTTTTGGCAAAATTTACCTCAGGCTCTATTTTTTATAGCATCTTTACTGTTAGTGTTATTTTCTTCTGGTTGAAACCAGAGGAAGATGGGCAAGTGTCACAAATGCATGAAACTGTCAGAAAGCAGATGGATACTCAATGAAGCTAAAATTATTTCTTTTATGTAGTTAAAACAGACTCAAATAATCAAATCAAGCTGACCCAGAGTGAAAACCAAGCTTAGATTCTTGGGTCCTGAGCTGCAGTGGCCTCAGGACCTTTCAGCTACGAGCCTGCTGAACCAAAATTTGTAACACTCAGTGGAACCAGGATTTCTCTCAGTATCCCCTTTCCTGGACACAGAGATCTGGAAGCTGTGGGCCCAGGTAAGCAGCAAGAAACTGGGTTTGGAAAAGCCAGTGTAGTTTGTGGGTGCTCACCACTGGGACGGCTCCTGCCCGCTGGTGTTGATGGAGGTGGAAGCTCTGGTCTGGTGCTATGCTGGGTATTCTGGGGGTATGCTGGGATCAGCCTAAAGCACTCCTCCAGCCAACACAAGAGACTTCCACGGCAGATGGACCAGGGTGCTTCTGTCTGATGTTGCACAGCACTTTGGGTAAGATCGTTAACTTTTTCAGGCTGTTATTTCTTTCATTTTGTGGAAGTCTCAAGTCCCTGAGCTTTGCTCAAGACCTGGAATCCAATGTCTTTGTCTGTTTTCTCCCTGACAAGTCTTTAGAGAGAGTAAAAATCAAAAGAGCAAATGAAGCCTCTTTAAAGTACTGTTTCACTGTTGTGTCAACTCACAGAAGCTTTTTGGTCTCTCTGTCTGGCCCCAGTCAGATCTTGCATAAAGGGGAAAAAATGCACTTAAAAGTGCTGTTTTCTTTCCACTTCCCCCTGCGCTTCAAATCATTAGTCTTTCTGCATTTCTCTTTTATTCCCAGGCTGGCTTGTGCCGAATCAGATTATAATACATTAAACCTCCAAGAAACACAAAGCTCTCCAAAGTGCTCTTTGGGGTCTCCGTACATGTGTTCTCTCACTCTTTCCTGCAATAATTACTGCTGTCTCAGGGTCAGCTCCTGCTTGCAGGTCCCACTCAGGCACACTCAGCCTTTACTTCCCATCAGAGTAAATGAATTCAGGATGGGCTTTGCCTGAGAATTGCCTCTGCTTTTTTGTGCAGAAGGAAGGGAATTGCCTTGTCTGCAAGGACAACCTGCCCTACTTTTCCAGTCTCAGTTCCTTTTTGCAGAAAGCAGCTTCTGCAGCTTCCTTGGAGTAGCAGGGATGGTAGCCTTCCAACCAACTTCTCTAGACACATCTTAATTCCCTCTACTAAAGGCTGGGCTGTCAGATCACTGTCCTGGCCTGATTGACATCTATGCCAAGGCTCCCCTGATGCCAGCAAGACCAGGGCCCTCATGCCCATGCATTCTTCAGTGATGATGGCCACTGCTGGGAGAAGTTCAACAGTATTTGTGCTTTCAGAAGAAAACACTGCCCTTACCTTGGCCTTTACCCTGAGCAGAAAGAAGGCTCTATAGGGCTATGACTGCTGGAAAGAACATCCTCATCCTAAGGCAGCACACTGCAAAGAGTTGAAGATAAGACTATTGCCAACCACATCAACACACTCAGAAAGCACACAAAGATAGTTTACAGCAAGGCACCACCCTGAGTGTGGTTTGACTCATTACTCATGGGTTATTGGAGAGCAGCAGCTCTGGTCTTCCCAAATAGTACTTCTAGCTCTCCATAGGAGAGAGATGAGGAGGGACGCCAGGGTGCAAACAGCTCTGATCTGTGTTGGCCAGGGCTGCTTCATCATGTGTCTGCTGAAGCTCCTGCTGCTCTGAAGGAGGTCAAGTGAAAGAGGCATGATCCATATCCCTGGGTGAGTGGTCATGAACTTACAGCAAGTAAGTCCTTGCAAGTTCTGCAGAGAATTTATTACTGGGAAAAAAGAAAAATAAATAAAGAGAGAACAACCTAAACACTTGAAATCCAAAAAAACGTCGATGTGTGCTGAAACCATGCAAGCAGGGGTTTTTGGCTTCTGCAGAGGCAGAAAGCACCAAAATCCTTGGTATTATCAAAACTGGCGATATGGGTTTTGGTCAGACCCTACTCCCAGAATAAATCTGTCAGGAAAGGAAAATATTTGTCCTTAAGCTATCATCATTGTCCCTTTCTTCTGGAGAAGGTGAGTCTACATTTCTTCTGGGGGTGTAGGGATAGCAATGGTGAATTAAGGGGTACATGTTTCTTCTACAGCTTTGTTAGCAGATGTGAATTCCCTCCCAGTCCTGGTCTCTTCTTCTGAAATGAAGCCTGCTCTCACATTTTTTTGGTGGCTTAATAATGTGAAAAAATGGGTCTATGATGGAAAGAGGGAAGGTTAAAATCCATTTCTACTCTTGCCCTGAGCAGGAAATGAGCAGATACCTCCCAAACTGAAAGCCTGGTTATCTAGCCTGCTCCACTGCCATGCCAATAAAGAAGCCTTTTTTCTATTTAAAAAAGTAATATAATAAAATGTTGGCTCATTTCATTATAATAGCTAGGAAGGATTTGCTAGTTTCACAGCATAAATTTAGATTAATTTTTTAGATTTGACAACGTTATAAAAATTATATTGATTCTGAAATTATAATTTTAGATTGGTTCTGTCATTTTAGCCTATTAGCAGTCTTTAAATGAAGTGATCCAATGTTACAATCAATCTTATCTTCCATTATGCACTTCCTGGTGCTAAAATTGAGATCGATTCTAATTAACTACACTGGTTCAGTCATTTGGGTGGTTTGTTCAGGAAAAAAGGAAGTTACTGCCCTAATATTACTAAACAATGTATTATATATTTATGTATTGAATTTATATCCAAAATGAATGTCACTGCTGTTGTAAAAACAATACAGTTGCAGCTCTCTAAAATATTAGGATGGCAACATTAGTGCCATTGCTTTAGCCAGTGCAGCACATGAAATATTTTCAGAGTCCACTTGAGCTTTAAGAATCAAAGCAGGGTCAGCAAAAAATACTTCCTCTGCAGCACAGGCTATAAATCCATGTGTACATTGAAAGCAACTTGGAAAGTGGCATTTCCAGTGTGCAGCTATGGGCTAAGAGAACAGGTTTAAATGCTGCTCAAGAAGATATGATGGTGAAAATAATGCTATGAAGGAAGCTGATGTGATTTAAATATGGATCAGCTCATGCTTATTTCCTCCTGCACTTCCTAGCTTCAGCTTGCATTGTTGGGAAGGGGTGGGACTGCTGGCAGACACCTTGATACCCATCTTGTCCTGTGTCAGTGCCAAACTCTATAGACCACTGGCCTTCAAATGAACTATAGGTCATGGCACAGGTGCAAGGCAGAGGGAACCTATATGCTGTGATCCTACCTGAAATGAACCTGGAAGTCCGATGAGCACCTGAAAGGAAAAGTGGAAGCTGGAAAGCTGTATTTTAAAACAAAGACAGGAAAAGCTGACTGCAGATAAAACTTGAGGGAAAAGTACTTTGCTTGCAATTTTATGCCTTAGTATGCTTAAATCATTCTCTTAAGTCAAACAAACACTATTACTTCAAGTACCAATCTGTTACTTTTCCATCTATAATGCTTGTGCCCAGAGCCTTTTCTAACTTATTCCTTGGTTTTCCCTGCTACAGCTTTAAAGAAATGGAGCATATACATCCTCACCACTAAGTCAGCTCATCTACCTGTCACACTCAGGACAAGATAGTTAGAAACTATTTCAGTTCAAGGGATGCTACACTTGCTTTTCCAGTCACTGCCATCGTATCCTTTTGAGTGGAGTAACGTGCTGGGAAATGAGTCAAGAATAATAAATGTGAGCCTGGCATCCTGCTGCAGCACATTTCTTGACCTCCCTCCTGTCATACACCCTCACACATGCTTTTATCCTATCCTCCTAGTCCACCATCTTACTAAGAACTCAAATTGCTGAAAAGGACTGTGAATGGAGCAGTATGCTACACTTATGTCTTTGCTGAGTTTCTTTAAGATCTCGTCCTTGAGCATTCAATGGAAAAAGATCCTCTTTAAGCTGCTCCATGAAGATGGTCTCTGCCAACCAGAGCCCCCTTAGGAAAAAGCATCTTGCCAAGGGGAAGAGAAGTCCTGCAGAGATAGGGAAAACTGGATGGCAGGTGGACCAGCACTGTGCTTCCCTGTAGGCCCTCAAGTATTGCTGCCAGTCATCACGAAGCTTGACAATAATTCTCAGGAAGGGGAAATCTCAGAACCTCATTTCTTGATGGGCTCCTTTTATTCCTTCCCTGAATGTGTCTCATTACTGAAGATGTTCTGGCTCAGAAGATTGACTTTGGATTCTGTGCAAAGTCACTGCAGAAAACTACCCTGAATGCAGTTGGAAACTTATCTCTGGGAATCTCCTTTTTAAACTGGCAGTGTGTTAGTTCAGAGACAGAACAACTGCTTTGCAAGTAAATTTCTTGATTTGTTACTGCTATTGCACTTGCTTTGCACACTGTCATTAATTATTTGCCATCTTGTAAGAAGCTCTCAGGAGTCTGATTTTCCACTGCCTCACACCTCATGTAATCATTTACATCAGTGCAAAGTGAACACAAAACACTATCACACAGCTGCAAGCAGGGAGGTCTGACTCACGCTGCATTCCACCACCCTCTTCCACCAGACAGGGCAGCGGAGGATGAGACAGAAGAGCTTACAAGAGGGTCTGAGGGTACATACACACACTGCTCCTGTTTGCACAAGACAAACAGCATTGGTTCACCTGTTTGCCTTTGACTAAAGGATGCCTTCTTGCAGGCCAGTTGGTTGGGAAATCTCATTATGCCTGCAAAACAGTGTTAGCAGTCAGTGCCACACACGCAGCAGCAGAGTCTACGCTGTTACGTACCAGCTGAGATGGTGGTGGTGACCAGGAGGTCAAGGGAGGTGATTCTGCCCCTCTACTCTGCTCTCATGAGACTGCTCCTGCAGTGCTGTGTCCGGTTCTCAAGTCCCCAGTGTAAGGACATGGAGCTGTTGGAGTGAGTCCAAAGGAGGGCCCCAAAGCTGGTGAGGGGGCTGGAGCAGCTCTCCTGTGAAGACAGGCTGAGGGAGTTGGGGTTGTTCAGCCTGGAGAGAGAAGCCTCCAGGGAAGCCTTACAGCACCTTCCAGTACCTGAAGGGGCTACAGGAAAGCTGGAGAAGGACTTTTTACAAGCACATGTAATGATAGGACAAGGAGAAATGGCTTCAAACTAAAGAAAGGTAGGTTTAGATTGGATATTAGGAAGAAATTCTTTCCTCTGAGGGTGGTGAGACACTGGCACAGGTTACCCAGGGAGGCTGTGGATTCCCCCTCCCTGGCAGTGTTCAAGGCCAGGTTGGATGGGGTTTTGACCAACCTGGTCTAGTGGGAGGTGTCTCTGCCCATGGTAGGGGTTTGGGACTAGATGATCTTTAATGTCCCTTCCAATCCAAACCATTCTATGGTTCTGTAATTCTATGATTCTATGGAGACAAAGCCTGGCCCCACATGGCTGTCAACTGGTGCCACTGGCAAAGTAGAAAGACAGACAGACTTCTGCTTGTCTCACAGCAGTTCACTGAATATTCCTGTATCTCACCACCATCTGCAGAAAGTGCTACAGACCCTTTGTTTGTAACGTGAGGCTGCCACAGGCACAGCACCTGGGAGAGGTACCCTCCCTGTGACCCACTGCAGGGTGGCAGGGGTTCTCTGTTACTGCAGCCCTGAGGTGTGCCAGGTCCCCCTCTGTGCTCAGGGTTCCTCCCAGTGGAGCAAAGCACTCCTCACCAGCTGGATTTCTAGGCACAAGGATGGTGTATTAAGGTGGGCATCTCAGCAAGGCTGTGTATGGGAAAGGCCAGCTCCTGGGGTACCTGAAGGAGAAAATGCCTTAGGGTGATGTGGAAGGAGATGGCACTGTGTGGCCGATGTCCCCTGGAAAACAAAGGGTGTGGGAGCAGGATGAGGTGAGAGATACTGCAAAAGAGAGGAGGTGACATTTGTGCAGAAAACTGCTCTTGTTTCTTTCCCATTTCACAGGCAGTGTGTCTATTAAATGTGGCTTTTGCTGCCAAAGGACTTGTCATATTACATTAGGTTTAGCAACTTCTGCTGTGGCAAAGTGTGCAGCGTCTCCCTTCACATAAAGAAAATATTTTCACAAGTCTGTTCAACCTGCTAACTGTGATTACAGACAGTTGGCCCCTGACATGACATTTATTGCTCCAGCTTCCAAGTAAGAGCCTCACAGCACTGCCCAGCCAGCTACCTGAAGAGCACATATGTGTGTGGAGACCTTAAACAAGTTTCTGCTAATGACTTCATTTTGTACCCTTTTAGTAGGTCTTTAGCAGCTTGATAGAGAAGATGTTACAGTACAGCAGTAAAAACAGGAACTTAAGGAGTATGTGCAAGCTAAGACTTAATGTTGCCAAACCTCCTCTTTTTTTGCTCACCTTCAAATGTGTATTATAATATGTTATATCCATTATCTGCTGCAAGTGCTCTCTGCATGCATATTTCTACACTGCTCAGCAATATTAACCATTACTGTGAATTACTGGGGTGAAAAAAACCTAAAAATGCCATTGCCTACCTCCACTTGAGGGACAATCTCACCCAGAGTGTAAAGACAAGAGGCTGAGAAATGACACCAAAATTAGGGACATGTCACAGGGCAAGATGCACTGACAACAGTCATGAAGAAGAGGTTGACCTAGTTGGGTCCCCACATCCCACATCCACGAAGAGAGGATGGCTGAGAGGAAAGTTTGTCATGAGATAAAAAGAAAAACAAAACCAACAACAAAAACAAAAACAAAACAAACACACACACACACCCTAAAAAAGAAAACCTCAAAGTAGAATAAATGAGCAAAGCACATACTGCCCTGTGTCCAGCAGGATATGCTGATCATAGTCACAGTATCTACTGGAAACAACTGCCAAAAGACCGACTTCTCCATTGCTGCATCCAGTAGCAGTTCAGGCTACTGCAAGACCTACCTAAGAAGACCTTCCTGGCATTTGGGAAGAGTGAAAGGACAATGTAGGCTTTGTCAGGACAAGAGAATATCATCTGGCAATCATTTGGTTATCAACGATTGTAATGTGAGGGGGGGGTGAGTTGTTTTAGATTGGAATTGTTATTTTAAATATTTTGTACGAGTTGCAATCAATTAAAAATGTGTTAAATGCCCTGGCTTTTAGCCTTCACTTTCCTTTCCTGCACAAGACATCTGTAGTGCCTAAATTCTTACATGACTTGGCCTATGTCGTCTTACTTTTTGGCAGGTCACTTTGCTCTATTCTTTTCCAAACAGAAATTAAGCTTTGGCCGAGGGAGAAGCAGAGCAGAATGCAGCCTGCTACAACAGCTTGTTGTGAGTTGGAAAGAACTCAGTGTTATAGATGAGAGCTGAGCAAATACCCTTTTTTTTCGGCTAATTTCACTGTCTTATTTTTAAACTTGCATGTGCATCTGCCAGCAGCACTGCATCTTGTTATAAAATTCCTATTAAGCAGGTGGATGTATCATGAGCAGAGAGAATCTAGTTCCATTTTGGTGAAGGATATGCTCTTTAGTGACTAAGTTTCTTCTATTTCTTCTATTCGATTGGGAATTAAACTGATTCTACAGCATCAGTCTGAACAGTCTCCCTCACAATTTTGTCTCCTATCATATTAGAAAATTATTTACAAAAAGGCCATATTAGATTCAATGGCAGGCTCTCATAATTTCTTTTGCCAGAGCTGTACTCCCCCTTGACAATAAAATAACTTATGCCTGGAAAGGATAAGCAAGAGCTGTGCAACTCTATTCTGCCCTCCTTGTCTGCCCTGTTATTTTTAAAAAATCATCCCTTCCATTCTTTGCTTCTATTAACATCAGTTGAAGCAGGGCTGGTTAATCCACGAGAGGTGGGTGTCAATACCCAAGGATGGAGAACTCGCACTCTGAAACAAAACCGTTTTCCCTTCTTCCTCTCTCCCCATGGTTCAATACAAAGAAATCCTCTCGGAGCAGCCTCCCCTGATGCCAAGATCCTTTCTTGAAGATTTCTAATATGCTGCAGTAAGAACTGTTTCCCAAGACCCTCCATAAGTCCCCAGGGACTTTTCATGGTCCGATCTTGGTTCAAATAAAAAGCATATTGAGGGGGAATGACTAATCCCCTGCCTGAATGCGACATGCCTTTTGCAAAGTTTGTGATCTGGTACACTAACTCTCTGGTTTGTTTGGCCGTGTGAAAACCTTTTAAGCCAGCTCTGGAAATTCACCCCCGAAGCCTCTTCTGGGGCTTGTATTTTTTATTTTTCTCCCATTTCCTCAAATCTTTCCCTTGTTTCTAAAGAGTGCCATCGTCCATTCCTGAGCCCTCAAATCCAATTACCAAACAATGTACAAATATATGGCTGAGCGTGGTCTATGGGAACAGCTGCAAAATTGCTAATATTAGGTCTAATTTAGCTACAATAAATTAGCAAGTGTGTGGAAGCAAAATGATGACAGCATAATTATAACAAAAGTCGATGTGTTGAAGTATATGGATGACAATACATACTAATTTTAGCGAAAAAACGCACCAAATGAAATGCATGCAATGAACAGACGGGACTAATAGCTCAGACACATATACTTAATGTGACCAGTCAGTGTAAAAACAAAAAGATAGATGAAGCTGTTCAGAATCTAGTGCTAACAAGCAGTGTAGTCTGAAACCATTAACTGTCAGGGGTAATAACACTCAAAGTACTGAAGTGCAGTAAAACAGCAGCACTTTTCTCGGGATGATGTGCTGATGTACAAGCACACACCTGTGAAGAGGGTACTAAATCTATCCCTGCGTTTATTACTATGGAGGGAGGAAAAACAACACTAATAATGTAAAGTATAAACGAAAATAGCAGACAGCAGAGAGTGACATTTGCATGGTCCCAGTCAGCTTGTTAGCTGAAGTGGGTTTTAATTAGCTATTTTCCAGCAAGCAAACGAGCAAATTAGTGGCAGCCATAAACAAGCAGAGACAATCAGGCCCAAAGAAAAAAAAATAAAAATGATCGGACCTTTTTCTGTGTGTTTTCCTTTTGGAAATACAATGCCTTCATGCTTCAGCTAAATATTTCTATTAACCAAAAGAATGTGGCAAAGTGAAGACCTTGGCATCAGTGTGAGTTCCCAAAGTGGCTCAAAACATGATGTTAGCTGTACAGCAGGAACAGCAGGGACAAAAAGCCCTGCTCTGAGCAAACCTATGCCTTGCATCAAGGGCTAAATGTTGTGCCTCCTGTGCAGAGCCTCAATGCCCCAGTGCAACCCTGGTTAGTGTGCGCATCACCTTCCATATGAAGGCTTCCCATCTATCCACTGTTCTTGAGACCACAGGGCTCCAACATTGCTCCTCTCTCCTACTCTGGATACAGACCAGAAGATGCTTCAAAAAACGTGGTGCAGGGTGTGAGTGCTCTGCTCTCCAGCTCCACCTTCGCTCTGCAACAAGCACGAGATGAGCAATGGTGATGTGGGGCCAAAGAGGTGCCTGAGGCTACCAGCTACTCTTGGTGCTGAGGAAGAAGGCTCTGGCTCTGCAAAGGCTGCAGGAAGCAGAAACCACCAGGGTGGGTGTAAGGAGGGGAGAGTAAGAGGGGTAGTGATCAGCCCAGGACAACTCCTGTTGCTAAACTGTCTTGCCAAGAGAAGATATTTATCTGTTGTTTTGCCTCAATGTGCTGAGTCCCAGTGGCTCAGTGGGAGAAGAGCCCTCGCCAGCCCTAGAAGAGTAGGATGTAGTCCTTGGCAGATAACATGGGTTCAGGCAGTAATGAACAAATCCACTTTTGGTGCTGCTTTTATTACCATAGTACTACAGACTGTATAATATAACCTGCCCCACTGTTACAGTAACATGAACATAGGATGAAGATCCTTCAGAGCATGGTCAAGCAAGGCCCAAGGTTAAGCAATCTGTTGTAGTACTTTTGCTGCTGAACTGATGGTATTCCTAATCAGCCCTAATGAAAAACATGGCAAGCTTATCCCTTGAGTCAGTCATGTTTACCCTCCTGTTCCCTTTGATTTTAAGAAATGCTGATGTTGCAAGTATAAGAAACCTAATACGGAGAACTGCACTCTTAGATTTTATACCTGAAGAATTTAGGTGCTTTCAGCGTAAGATACAAGTGTGCAAAGTCAGGGAGCAGTCAACAGCCACCAGAGGCAGTTGTTGGGTAGGAGGGTTTGGTGGTTTGAACACTAGTCCTTGGGAAACCTGAGTTCATGTTTCACTCTGTCAGGGACTTCTGCCATGACCATGGGCAACACAGCCACTCTGCCTGGGGATATCAGTACTTCTGCCTCAGGAGTTCACTGCAAAACACTCATTAAATACTGTGTAGGGCTCAGATATTGTGGAGAAGGGGCTAATTAGTTGGAAGGATAGAAAAAACACCTAATAAAAATTAATCTTATTTATGCTTCACTATGGATACGTGTGGCACTAGAAAAAGGCATTGCAGCAGGCTTTTTGGTTGGTATAAATTATCAGAGAGCTGCAGGAGAGACTCTCTTGCATCCCTGTCCTTGTCTTGTGCCAAGGGTATTACAGTCTAATTAATACAGATAACATGAGTGCAGACGCCTACCTGTTGGGCGCAGTTGGAATACAAACACGAGGGGGAAGGCTCTTGAAGAAGGCTTACTTTTTATGTAGTTCATTTGTTTAGTAATGTTTTGACGGTCAGAAAACCCTGGCAATGAGTAGAGCCAAAGAGGCAATCAGTAATGGGGCAGAAAAAGTAATGAGCCAAAAAATGAAATAACTTGAGCAGACTAGGCGCAGACACAAGGGGGCAATGATTTTTGCTAGTTTATAACCTCTGCCCCTCCACTGTATTCAGAGAAGTAGGAGGAGGTGTGATTTAACACAGAAAGGGCCCACAGGACATTTCCTACTGCAGCTCTCTGCCACACGATGCGCTGGCCAGTGGGGCTGCGGGCAGGCAGCCTGTGTCACCCCTTCCCTAAAGCCAGCCTCTACCCATAAAGTTTTCTGCCACTACCACCCCTGCTATGGAAGGCAGAGTACTGAGATAACCAGCACCCAGCAGATAGCCAGGAAGAGGGGGGGCAGCTGGGGGTACCCCATCAGACACGGGCACCCAGTGCTGCCCCTGCCAAGCGAACGGGGACGGTGACAGCAGGAGGGCGGTCGGTGCAGTGCAATGAGCCACACGTGGGCAAGATGTCTTTGGATGACTTTCTGCTCTCTTTGCCTCTTCAGAGTTTCTTTTGGTCCTCTATTTTTTTTTTTCCAAAGGTGGCTTGCAGTTTTTGCTGTTAGCAAACATACATGCTTTGAATTAGGATTGGGTCTTTTGTTCTGAGTCATGGGCTGATAATGTTTTCAGCGTATACACAACCATAAGCACCTACACCACATTCAAACTGTTACACGTTTTCTTACAATGAATGTTTCCCTGTCTCTGATAGATGTACAGAAACACCAGAGGGGAAAAAAATATAGGCAACTGCTCTTGCAGGCACACACTTATGGTAACTATCTAGCATTGACATGAGGCTGCAAGAGGTAACTATCACCCAAATGGTCACGTTAGCCATCCTGTTAGCCATTAGATTCAAAGATAATGATCCCTAGTTTAGAGAGCTGCTTGACTGAATCACAGAAAAACACAACTGCCCCCAAGTGTGTGCTAAGATTATTTTCAATGCACGCTGCAGTTCTGCAACACTCAGTCCTATACCACCCATAGGCTTTGTCCTGAGGGAGACAATTCCAGCAAAAAGCTAAAGTTGTTATGTGGAGTTCAGGAAGGGAAACTTTGAGGAGGACAAAAAAACAAAACCACAAAACCAAACCAAACCAAAAAAATGTTCATGTGAATTTAATTCTCCTCTTCCATGGCTAGTTCAAAGACAAATGAAAGTACAGGAAAGCCACAAAACACACACACGTTTCAACACTACTCCTTTCTTCCTGGGTCATGCCCAATGCTATTTCATCATGGCCAGGGGACTCTGTGGGAAGTGGGAGCAGAAGGGAAAGAATAAAGATGATCTTTAAAGAACAGAGCTGTTGAAAATTCAGGGCAAAGGAGTCAATTCATAGCTTTATAAGCGTATAGCAAGTGGAAAAGCAAGATATTCCTTTTCAAAGAGGAAAGTTCCCAAATGGATAGAGGTTAAGATAAAGGGGCAGAATTTCTGCCTGGCTCCATCCAGCTCATGGCTGCTCTGACATTGACTGGATCTTCGGTCTTTTTCGGGTGAAGTATCACTGAGCATAAGAAAGTCATCCCAATGGAAAAAGCAAGGGGTCTAATTAAAATCCTTGACACTTTATATCAACAACTGTAAATCTTTGCCTCTGCTCCTGCCAGCCTGAGAAGTTAAATGGAAAGCACTCTTCATTTCTTATGCCTATACTGCTCCGTGGCTTTTAGTGAAGTTGCAGGTTGTAATTGAGTCTAGTAAGGATCCCTTTTCACTGAGTGATGTTACTGTCTTCTTTGCTGGAACTCTTTTAGTCTTGCAATAGCTTTTTTTAAAAGGCAGTCTGATCTACTTTCCAAAATCTTCTGCAGAAAATAAGTTGCATTCACAACACCAGGAATGAAGTTGAAATTCAAGGCCCTCCCCAGCAACATCTCACTCACCTCAGGCCATGTCCTGATGATCCCTCTGTGTGAGGACACTTCGGCAGCAGAAGGAGGAACAGCTTTCAGCAAGGATCCTGCTGGATCAGAGACAACAAGCCGTCAGCAGACCAGGGCAATCAGACAAGCAGGATCCAAAGAGTTCAGTGTTCAGACTCACACAGGTCCAACCTGCTTGAAGTGTCTGGATTACCCCCACCTTGGGCACTGAAACAAATTATACTAGCAAAACCTGTCCTCTTGTCCTCTTTGGCTTCTCTACCTAAACCATCCCATATAGAGAGAATAAAGACTAAATGGGAAGGGGCACTCCGCTCACAGTTCACCCCCATTAAAGAGTTGCTGCTGATCTCTTGGGTCTTGTCTAAACACAGTGGTGAGACCCTGAAGTTTTCATTACTGTAATAGAGAGACTTAACCACACATCCATCAATGCCCACAGCAAAACTTTAATTCTTCTTGATTTTTCTTTCCCTGCCTCTCACTCCTCCACCTGCAATCCTCTTCTTTAAAGTTAGTTCTGCCATCATTGCTTTCATTGAGCAGATATTAGACACTAGGCTCTCAGGAATTAATGAGAGAGCTAATCAAAGGCAGCAGAAGATAACATAGGGGTCAGGATGGCAGAACTGGATGCTAAATAACAGCGTCTTTATGACTGGATTTTGAAGACAAATCTACCTTCAGTTCTCACTGATTTCAGAAAGACCCTCAAGAAATGTAGTCTTGTGACATGATTTTTTTTCCTCTGGATTGCTGTCAGAGAACTCCTGGTGGACAGAAACAAATTAAAGTCTAACCATTTGCACGCTAAACCCCACTGAGGTTAAGTCACACCATATCCAGCTAGATCATACCTAGCTTTGCTAGGCCAGCATGGTCCAAAAGGTCAAGCAACAGATTCTTTGGTGCTTGTTGAGTTACAAGAAGTGGCCATTTGGTGTCTGCCACAATGACAAAGAAATTGCCATTTTGGAACACATAGTCCTTTTACTAAGGGCTGCTTTGAACTATCTCTGTAATGTTTTTAACACTGTCAGTGTTTCACGATTAATTTCCTTTATGAGAAGGCAGAAAATGTGTTTCTGTTGGAACTGGGCTTTGGCCAGGCTGACTGGCTAGAAATGGAAGCACTTGGTTTTCTGCTTTGCTTGTAGATGGGAAGAGTTAATCCAGCCACACATTTCCATGGGATACAGACCAGACTGAACAAGTGCTTCTCCATTCCCTTCCTGGTAGCTCCCCTCCTGAGAAAAAGAGGAAAGAGCCAAACTTCTAAACACAAGTATTTCCCACTGGGTAATGGAGAGAAACCGAACATCTCCTCCCTTATCTTCTCCTCCTCTCTGCCTGTTTTCCCTCTTGAACAGGAAAAGGGGAGTCATCTCAGGCATTTTACAGGAAAGCGGGGAGGATGCCTCAGGCTGCTATTTTGCAAATGAACAATGAAGCCCAGATATGAACTTCAGATCAGGCTGTAGTCGTAATAAAACTACTGCCTGCATGTGTTATTATTGGTAGCAGTGGGAATATGAGAAATTCATAGGCTGAGACACAATGAACTCCCTCAAAGCCTCTGCGTTCTTCTGTAATTTAAATAGATTAAGGGTGCAAATCCCCCAGGATGTAATCTCACAAGTACATTTTCCTGGCACTTCATACTTAGCCAAGAAGTGTTTCCCAGAGGTGTCTTTTCCCTCCCAGTATTTCCATCCTTCTGCATCTAGTTTCAGCAACAAGTATAGAGCACAGGAAGAAATGGGCAAAACCAAAAACCATCTTATTTTGAAATGGAATGTTCCTACTCAGATCTGAGAGATTGGGTCTAGCTGTATGCTGGAGAAAATTCCTGTAATTATTTAGTCCAGTCTTTTACTGCTCAATTCTGTTTCCTTTAAGCTTTTATCACAGAAAATATCTTATAGTTTTCTTAGCAACCAGGTATAACTGATTTCCCCATAAAAGATAGATTAATTAAATGAAAAGACACATAGCTTCTTTTTTAAAATACTAATGAAACTAATAGAGAGTCACAAAGTATAAATGGGATATAGGCACAAAACCACTTTTTTTCCTTTGCAAATACAGATCAGAATTCAAACTACTGAGTATGGTATAAACATAGCCTTTTACAGATTAAAATTAATGGAAATACTGCTGTTGACTTCATTTGGCTTTGGATCACTCAAATGGATCACTATGCATACATATCCAAAGCAAAGGAGATTTTTACATAAGCACAAAGGCCAGCCACAAGAACTAGAAGTCTGGAATGTGGAAAACAAATAAGCCACCTATTTTAAAGTATTCAATGACTTTTCATGTTGTAAATATTTGCAGTGATGACTTTTCTTAGAAGTTTTTCAGATGATCTATGTATACCTAGGTCTCATCTGCTTTTCTGTCATGACCTTAATTTTTTTTCAAATGCAGCATACAGAAAAGAAACATTTCCCTTTTCTTTGGCTTGATTATGCCATTATATAACAGACCAAAACTCATGAAAATGTGAAACACAAAAGAAAATCCAGACCATAAAAAGGCATATGTGCAGGAATGATAAAAACAGTCAATCGCTGGAATTACTTTAGCTTTTATGCATCAATGGGCAAATAGAAAAAAAAACCTCTTCTAATTCTTATCTGAGGGTAAGAATGCCTAATGCTTTGGATTTGCAAAGCTGTGTTGGCATCTCATGAATTCAGGTTTGCACGGAGTCAGGCAAGTCCACCCTCTGAACTTTGAATTGTCTTTTCCCTCTGCTTACGTGTAGGGGATGACAAAAATATGTCATGAATGTGAAGTTCATGGAAATGTATGTGAAGTTCTTGGAAAGGTGTTTCCTCAACACCTGGTCTTCATCATGGCTTTGCCTGGGGTTCCTATAAATGCTGAGCATTCTCTTGCTTGCTGCAGACCACCAGCAGCAACACTCCTGGAGCTAAGCACAGACCCAAACAGCGTAAGCACTGCTGGAGCACTTTGCAGGTTGCCTTATCTATCTCCTTTTATTTATTTTTTTCCTTATGTGTTCCTTGGTTTTCCTATGACATAGCAATGTGACAGAAAATGTGCATATCAGGTGAAAATCTCAGAGAAAAGCATGGTATAAAATTTTAGAAAGATGTTTTCCACTAAATTTGTAGTCTTCTGCTGTGGTAAACATTTCTGCTATTCTATGTTGATGATGATTAATAGAGGACTCAATACCAAAACAGACAAGGTATAAGAACAGTATTCATTGTCCTTCTCTCAGTATATTTTTCTCTAAGGTTTTCCAGATTAGAAATTACATTGGTTTTCAGAACTTCAGCATTTCCAGTTGTGGAATAAAAAATTATATGAATCAAATTATTATTGAAAAATATTGACAATAATCTCTGAAGATACAGGAATTTTCAAGCTATGACTAAAAGACAAGAGACAGTTTCTTGCCGAACAGGGGAGTGTGAAGCCACAGCTGCCTCTTTTGAAGGACAGTGTGAAAATTCAGACAAGCCTCCGTGCTGCTCCAAATCAGTGCAAAACAAACAAAGTGCATACTCAAAATTCTCTAGGGGAGGGTATTAGAAAGAGCTGGAAAAAGACTCATCCTGCTGGAGTAGGAATAACTGGCTTTCTGAAGTGGTCTGAAGACAGAGATTGATTCACATCCTAAGGCAGTACACCTGGACAAATGTAATTTCCTGGACATTAACAGTTAATAATGCCATGACTAGCAGGGTAGCAGCAGATCACATCTGGCCACACTTGAAGTTGCTGTGAGATAGAAGTGACAAGCTTTCAGAGTAAAACTTTTAATTGATATTGTATAAACTGGGGCTAAGAGGAGCCGTAAAACAAAAGGCCTTAAACACTGGGAGACAAAGCTGATAAAAGCATCATTTGAACTGCACCCTCAAGACACGTGGCCTCCTCCAGGAATCCTTAAGCCTACACAGTGTTGATGCCAATTTATTTCCTTTTATATTATTTTGATCTCTTCTCATTTTTTCACTGAAACCAGTTTGGAGACACTCTTCTGCATTAGCCTGCATCTGGAATAATTCTCTGTAATTTGCACTCCGAAACAGGCAAACTAATTCCTTGCCTCTGGTAAGAGACAGATGCTATGTAAAAGCAGTGTGATCTGGAGCACTCAGCCAAAGGCAACAACCACAGAGGTAATGACAACAGGGAAAATCTCAGGATCACTAAGGGAGAGGGGAACATGGGGACAATGGTTACTTTAACTTTTTTCCCTATTTAAACAGTTGAAGGGACAACACTTAAAATGATTAATCCAGAGGGACCTGAATGCTTGTGTGGTCACCTTTCATGTAACTTGAGCTGGACTCTGCTAGACCTGCCACTTGTGAACAAAGAAGGGTTAGTGGAGGATGTGGTGGTCAGTGGCCGTCTTGGGCAAAGTGACCATGAAATGATGGAGTTTTCAATACTGGGTGAGGTAAGGAAGGGCACCAGCAGAACAGCCACCTTGGACTTCCAGTGCAAGAATTTTGGCCTATTTAGAAGTTTGTTTGACACAGTCCCTTAGGACTTAGTTGTGAAGGGCAAAGGAGTCCAGGAAGGCTGGACGTGCCTTAAGAAGGAATTCTTAAATATCCAGGAATGGGCCACCCCCATGTGTAGGAAGACAAACTGCTGGGGAAAAACATCAGCCTGGTTAAACAGAAAACTTCAGGTGGAAATTAGGAAAAAAAGGAGAGAGTATCGCCTCTGGAAGGAGGGCCAGGTGTCTTGGGAGGACTGTAAGGGTGCTGAGAGATCATGTAGAGAGAAAATCAGAAGGGCCAAAGCCCAGCTGGAACTTGAGTTGGCCTCTGTAGTCAAAGACAATAAAATAAGTTCCAATAAATACCTTAGTAGCAGAAGTAGGGTCAAGGAGAGCCTCCAACCCTTGTTGAATGCAGAGGGTAACATAGTGCCAGGGAATGAGGAAAAGGCTGAGGTACTTAATGCCTTCTGTGCCTCAGTCTTCAACTCCAGTGTCAGTTGTGTTCAGGACACCCAGGTCCCAGAGACAGAAGTTAGGGATGGAGAGCTGAGCGAGGCCCCCGTAATTCATGAGGAAATGGTTAGTGATCTCCCATGCCAATTGGACACCCACAAGGCTATGGGCCCAGATGGAATCCACCCAGAGTAATGAGGGAGCTGGTGAAATAACTTGTGAAGCCACCTTCAATCATTTACCAGCAGTCCTGGTTAACTGGAGAAGTTCCAACTGACTGGAAATTGGCAACCAGAACACCCATCTACAAGAAGGGTTGGAAGGATGATCCGGGGAACTACAGGCCTGTCAGCCTGACCTCTGTACTGGGCAAGGTCATGGAACAGATCATCCTGAGTGATCCCATGCTTACTTATTTTGTTGATCTCAGGATGCACTTAGGCAACACTTCTTCTTTTAACATTTATTTTACAATTGTTTTCACAACCCAGCACCAAGGGGGAGGCTTGTTAGAATCATAGAACATGCCGAGTTGGAAGGGACCCTCCAGGATTATCGAGTCCAACTCCTGTGCCCTGAAGGAGAATGCCCTGTTCTTGTGCCCTGAAGGAGAATGCTTCCTGACATGATGGAGTGGACACAGCACTGAGGGCAGAGGGCAAACAGCCCCTCTGCATGACAGGGGATGGTGGGAAGCTGGGATGTTTGTGCAGGTACTGCAAGAATAGAGACCAGGAGCATCCCATACACTTCACCGTCACCTCAGAAGCAGCTGAGAAAACTTATCAGACTGGGAAGGCTCAATAAGTAGAACATTTCTCTGTTTAAAGAATAATCCTATTAGTCACATCAGGCTTGCCCTGCTAAAAATCTCCTGGTCTTCTACCTTTTTAGCTGGACTGCAACCCTACAGACATCACACATACATGTTGCCCCAGCATTATTTTTCACACATCTTTAAAAAGAGAGCTGCTATAAATCGTTTTCAAGTTACAGAAAATTTTCCTCTCCAGACAATACTGTAGTGGCCCATAATCACAGATAAATGAAGAAATATTCTGGTAATTATACTAGCAGAGAGCAGGTGCTTTCAGAGATGGATATTATAAAAAGATCCTGGGAAACTGCAGGTAAAACAAAGAGAAGCTGTGCTTGGTTTGCTCTCCCCAGCTCTGGCAAGAGTGGCTACAACCACTCCATCTCCTGAAGAATGGCACTGCAGGCTGAGGACCAGGATCTCCCATTGCCTTCAGTGGAGCCAGAGCAGGGCTGGTCACTGGAACCAGCCAACAGGGCCAGAGTCCCCACACTGAGACAACAAAGCAGGACCCTCTTTGAATTAATCCTTTTGCAGGTGCTGCTTTGGTTATCCAGGCTCCCACTGACTTTCTCCCTCCATATTTTAGCCAAGAAAATGCAGCCTAGTACTGCCACCAATTCAGTCACCACCAGGGCTTCTCCTCAGCTCTCCAGCAATGACCATTTTTCTTTCTACACTACTGGGGCATGAGGACCCCTCCCAGCTATAGGCCCTGATTTACCCACAAGCAATCAGCTAACTGCCACTATGGCAGCATGCAGCATCTTTACCCAAACCTTGCACAAGTGGAAAAGAGATGCAAACTCAGGCTTCAGCAAGCTCCACTTCCAACCAGAGGAGCCACAAGACACAGGAGGCTGGTGGTTGTCTCTCAGAAAAGCCAAAGCATTTACTAAAAATGCTCGAAAACACTGGTTTTGCAGATTTGAAGGGGAGGGTGGCAGAACTATTTGTCAGTCTCCACTGTCTTTGCTGAGACTGTCTGTAACAGAGGAGCGAAAAAGGAGGGCACATGAGATGCAGCGTGTTATAATGATGCATCTCCAGGAGACGGTTTGCCTTCAGATGAGACGTCTCTCAAGAATCCTGTCACTCATGGCTTACTGCAAGTGACAGGTGCCCCAACTATTGTTATTATTATTTGTAGATATTTGCCCAGTGCCAGTGGTGCACCTGGTGCTCATAATCAACTCAAACAAGCTTTTAACAATGGGCCGACTGCATTTTCACTTGTGAAAATTTGCCTATTTGCTTCTTCAGGCACTATCTTCTCCAAGGGGAAATATACAATATAGATTTTTTTTTCCTTCCTCCAGGGCTTGTGGTACCTGTTATTTTTTTAACTGCACAGCAGCCCAGCTCCTCACCAGAGTAAGCCAGACTTTTTTATCCATCATCCCTTTGGCATCAGATCACTAATTCACGTACAGGATAAGACAACTGCCAAATTATTATACTACAAAGAGAAGATCTTCAGACACCTGTCATCTTGATGAAAGCAGCACTATCAACTGACCTTTGCCAGTTCAAGGTCGATAATGAGACAAGTCAGGCAGGAAGAGCAGCGTGTGCTGACTCCATTAACGCTGGCTGTGTGCACACTCAGTAGCACTGCATCTCCTGTCAATTAGTGTGGGTAAACTAGGGACTGCTGATTGCCAGAGACATGGCATAGCGAGCTGCTGCTACCTTTAATTCTACACCCTGCTGCATTTTAATTAGCTTCAGTCCCCTGACTATTTCTTCAGAGTTTCATTACTGCCGTCTTCAAGAAACTCGAGGCAAAGCCTTTTACATTGCACATCACTAATGAGAAGAAATGTGAACATCCTCACCATGGAGTTTGATAATGCCAGACTGCCTGCATGCACGCGTGAGGGTGCATGGGAAGATTTAAGGGGCTTCTCAGCATAATACAGCATAAGCATTGCTCAGAGATGGCAAAAGAATAGAATGAGTCAGAGCCCACAAGGGACGGTATTCCCAAAATGACCAAAAATGCAGGATGGAAAAATGATGCGCAGTCCATGATGTGCACGGGTGAATGTGTGCATGCCTGCATAAGGTGTTGTTTCAGTAATGGTTATTAAAGACCACCTCATACATTACAGCTTGATAGCACAAGGCCATAATCTTGGAAATAGCAAATTCCCTAAGGGGCACCGGCTCTGTCTCACACAGCCCACGCTCAAGCCACTCACGCGGCAGCTGTGAGAGGTGGTGGATGATGGACCCAGAGTATCTCTGTCATTTCCAAGATTTCACCTGGAGCACCACAGCTTTTCAGCAGAAAGCTAGGTGTTGTTTGGGGAGGGCTGCGTTTTACTGTATTTTAACCTTTTTGCAGTCATTTTGATAGTATCACACTAGCTGCACTAATTTTCCTTGAGTTTCAATTATATTTGAAGGAAATTGTGATAGACAATTGCTGTCTTTACGGCTGAGTGCTGGCCAGACCAGCTTCCAAATAGCTTCAGGTTAAAATATTATGGTCTGTACAGCTCTCCCTTCACAAAGCACAGATGTGCTTGGTGCAGGTCAGCTCAGTGAGGGATTTGTGTTGACATTTTGAGTCAAAGTCTTGGTCCCGTTCTGTTTTCCCATCTTCACCAGCTGACAACTCCCTCAGCATATGGGCAGTTCTGCTGCTAATACTTGGCTCAGGCATCTATATATCCCAGTTATAGCTCACTATGAATATTACCCGAATCTCACTCCCACCCTGTATGACCACCAGTATTCATTCCCTTCTCGCAGCAATGGCTTTTTTAATTAACTTCTCTCGTACGTCACTCATGCCCTTACAGACTCACAGCTAATGAGCCAGCAAACCTACGTTAAGATTGTTTTCTTCAGTGAGCACTGACACAAATCTTATAGAAGCAACAGAAAGTTGTGATGAGAGTGTATTTGCTGGAGATGCGATGAAGAAGTCATGAGATGGTCTGAAGATATTCTGTTTTCTATGTGGCTTCAGCAGCATTTGGACCAGAGGCCTGGTGGGAGACGAATTAGGGGTTTTTTTGCTGACCGTCCTTTTATTCTCAGCAACTGCCCAGAAAAAAAGGATAGGTCTCCTTCAGCTGAATGGCTGCCTTTACTCTTTTAGAAGGAAAAGTTCCTGAGTAATTTGTCCCTGGGAAATCTCCTTTAAATTAGTGATCCACCCTCACAGAATCATAGAATCATTATGATTGGAAGGGACCTCCAGGATCATCAAGTCCAACCTTTTTCCCATCATATTCCTGACCATTAGACCATCAGACCATGGCCTCAAGTGCCTCATCAACCTGTTTTTTGAACAGGGGCAGGGACAGTGACTCCACCAGCTCCCCAGGGACAGTGACTCCACCACCTCCCTTGGCAGCCCATTCCAGTGCCCAACCACCCTCTCAGTAAAGAACTTCTTCCTAATCTCCAACCTAAACTTCCCCTGATGGAACTTGAGGCCATTTCTTCTCGTCCTGTCATCAGCAACTGGGGAGAAGAGACCAACACCAGCCTCACTACAACCTCCCTTTAGGTAGCTGTAGAGGGCAATAAGGTCTCCTCTCAGTCTCCTCTTCTCCAGGCTAAATAACCCCAGCTCCCCCAGCCAGTCTCCCCCAAGATGAACTTTTCCATAATCTTCCCTGG
>VZRW01002125.1:374076-429334 GCA_013398125.1 Aegotheles bennettii
CCCATAGACTTCTGGGTGTCTAATTGACTCAGCAGGTCCTTTACTACTATTTCCTGGATTACGAGGAGTTTATTCTGATCTCCATCCCCATCTTCCAGCTCAGGGAATTGAATACCATGAGGAGAACTGGCCTGGCCGTTAAAGAGCGAGGCAAAGAAGGCATTAAGTATCTCAGCCTTTTCCTCGTCCTTGGTAACAATGTTCCCTTTCGCATCCAATAAGGGATGGAGATTCTCTCTGCATCTTTTTTTATTGTTAATATATTTATAAAAGCTCTTCCTATTATCTCTTGCAGCACTGGCCAGGCTGAGTTCTAGCTGAGCTTTTGCCTCCCTAATATTCTTCCTACACAGCCTAACTAAATCCTTATACTCTTCCCAAGTAGCCTGCCCCTTCTTCCAAAGGTGGTAGACTCTCTTTTTTCTCATTTGATGTTTAACGTTTTCCCTGCACTGAGCAAACTTAGACCTATAGTAGGCTGTGGATTGAAACTGGCTTCAAAATCCTTGCAGTAAAGCTGCTTCTGAACACACACCAGCAACATCTGCTGTCCTCTAAGTGACTGCACATACAACAAACCAGTCCTCCTGGAGCAAATGCTTCTGTGACTGTGAAATGGAGGGAGGAAATGAAACCCAGAGAAGCAGGGTGGAGGCAGGGGAAAGCTCTCTTCATTCCGTGAGGAAGTGGTGCAGGACTGTGTCTCTCGTGTAAGCCTGTGGCCTTTGCAAACCAACTACCCAACCTCTGGGGCTGTGCAACTTCATCCCACTGCTCATCACGGAGTTGTTCTACAATGGCACACCCTGGCCTTAACATATATTACCATTGTCCAAAAAAGCCCCATAAAAAAACCAAAACACTCCCTTTCCCCCATGCCTTACACCTTTTTTTTTTTCCTTTGAATAACTAAGAAAATAACACTTTGCACCCAGGCATGAAATATGCTTTGTAAAAAAAAAACAAATAAATGAATGACATTATCAAACCTGGGTTTGTTTTTCTAAAGTGCCTCTTCCTAATGGGTTTTTTGTGTTCTCTGAAACAAGAGACTGCTGTCAGCCTCCACACAGCTCTGTGTACTTTCCCAAAGCTAACTAGAAAAAAACTAGTCCTTTCTTAAGGCAAAGAGCCATTATCCAGAAAAGCTTGGACACCCAGCACCACTTCTCCTTCTATTCATCACCCACAAGCAATCAGATTGCTTCAGCATTTGTGCTGTGCCATACGCTTGTTAGCCACCTGTGTGGATATCTTTAAAACAGTAACTTTAAAAAACACCCACCAGCATCCAAACATATGGATATGTGCCTGTGGGCTGAATACATTCTGTACATACAGTTATTCTCATGCCTGATGCAATCTGATACTTCATCTCTGCTGTTGTAGGGACACCTCCCTGTAACCTTCCACAGGTTCTTACTGAATGGTCGAGGATTATTCAGTGGCTATCAGTGGTAGTCACAATCTAAATTCACTTTATCATCTCAGTGTTAGGGCTTTATCGTGCAGCCCTGATTGATAAAGATATAGCAGACACAAAGGAATCTTATTTCAAAGGAAACACATGGAAGTCTTACCACTGACAGAAGAAAGGTGCTTGCTGGTTGCCATAGGGGAGCACTGCTTCACGAGCCTCTCAGCGGAGCAGGTGAAGCCACTTTTACCAACTCTGGCTATTTCATCAGAAATCTCTTTTTATTTTTTTTTTTATAATGCTCCAGCTGTGCTTGCCTGCACAGCATGAAGCTGGCTTGCAGAATCTGAAAACATAAGCTTTCAGGCTCAAAAACAGAAGGAGACCACCCTAGATCCCAAATCTCTTCTCTACAGGTGACAGGATTGCTACCTAGAAAAGTACTTCTTTTGTACGCTTGATTAAAACTTTCCCATTAAGATGAACTTGTTTCTTGACAGAAAATGGTATCACCAATAAAGCTAAGTTCATTTATTCCCCATAAATTGATGTATTTTCAAGGGTAAAAAAAGAAAATAATTCAAAAACCAAAATATTTTTGCCCCAGATTTCACTGAAAGCCAAAATGGCAAAATATTTCTGACATCTATTTCATTGAAAATCAAAATGTTTTGACTGCCTCAAGAGATACATTAATTCATTACCTCCCTTTTCCCCAAAGAACACTCAAGATTTGCCATGGCATGGCGAGGTAAAGGACCCCCATTTGGCAGCATCTCAGCTCTTCGAGTGAGGACATTTCCTGAAGGAAGATCTGGTGGGACGAGGCAATGCTGGCCATAGGAAGCACACAGGTTCCTCAGATGCCTGTACTAAAGTGCAAGAGCAGCCTTTCAGAGGTGAAATAATTTCTTTTCTGGCTCAACCTCTTCATCTGATCCTGAGTAATATTCAAAATTATAATTTTTCTCCCAATTAAAAAAAAAAAATAGAAAAAAAATAACCTCTTAAGATTGCAGTTTGCACAGGCTCTGTATTTTTCCTTTTCCCCACACTTCCAAGCCATGTAGCAGGCAAAGGATGTCCCTTTTCATTCCCCAAGCAAACTGAAGCAATGCACGCTATGAATCTCAAGGTATCACAATGGCCATGACAGTTATGCGTGAAAGACCAAAAAGTCAAAGGAAATTTTTCCATAACTCCCTCCTAACTGGGCTGTAGCATTTCCAGCCTGCACAACAGTATCTCCTTCCCTGCAGCACCAACAGGCAGGATGCACAGCATCTGAACCACAGCTCTCCAGGGAGCAGCTATTTTTGCCAAAGGAAAGCATCTTGAAGCATTTTAAGCTCCACATATAGGTAAAAAAATGTGGATGTCTGTCACACCTCATGACTCACTTTGGGGCTCTGGCACATCCTGGAGTCTGCTCAGAAATGCCTGTCACTCTGCATCTCCTCTGTTCAGCTGAGGGCTTAGTAAGGGGCTGGAGTCTAATGAACAGAAAACAGCACAGTGACAACAGCATCCAACCATAGGTATCTATCATGCCTTTCAGGACAGGCATGCCTAGAAGGTATTCTTCTTGATCATAATTAAATAATATTTGCATTCAAAAAAAAAGTGATGACGGAGGTAAAATTTTGCTGTGGTATGCAGGTGTCTAAGAAAGCAATATAACAGGATTTTTTTAAAGCATATTGGTACCCACTGCCCTTTAGAAATAAGCTGACAAGAAAAGCAGAGGAAAGACAAAGCAATGCTGTAAGGAAAGCAACACTCAATAAGGAAAGAAGATAAAAGGCATGGATGGGTTCTGAAGCTGTGAGTAATTCCTGCAAACCAACAAATCACTAAATGCATGTCAAAGAGGCAGGAGAGAGAAAACATGTGGTGTAGTAACTCTTGTGTGTCCAAAATCAATTTATCTCAAGAATATCTCAAGCAACAGTGTTACCTGTCTACTAGGAGCATAGGGATATTTAAGCAGCATGAACTGTTAGCGAGGTCTCTCCAAACAAAGACCCAAAGAGGAGAGAGACCAAATGGAAACCCATATGATTTTCCTTTTCTCCCAGGGTTTGCCAATGGTCAGGGTTCAAGTGAACCAGCAGCATCACTGACTGCCAAACTTGTTCCTGCCTTCAGCAGCGATGAGCTGGAGAAACAGCCTAGTGACTGCAGAGCTCTAACGTGCCCCTGTGTCAATGTGGCATTTCACTTGCCAAATCTTTTAAGGTTTGATCATGTTGGAAGAAGCTTCTCCTTAAAGATAAACTCGCTGGACCATGCGAGAAAACCCAAATCTCAGCATGTGTTAAAAACACAAGGGATAATTCAGGATACTCACTTCCCTACCTCAGCCACTGAAATGAAAGTAATTTCTGCTGGGCTTGCGCCACAAATATCAGTTCCTGGTGTAAGGCTAAAAGCAGCTTCAAATGTGCTGTTCAAGACATATTTTAGCAAGGTGAAGTTTATTAGAAAGAAGGACAAGTATAGACCACATTCTCTTTTCCCCTAAACTCACGTATCTCCACTAGCTTCAATCTCTGCCTGTGCTTGTGTCTTACAGAGAAGGATTTGGCTCTGTGGTTTTAATGTTGCTGTGGGAACCAACATGCTAAAGCAACCCTAAAAAATGTGTGTGAAAGAAATCTCCTTGACTCTTCTCTTCCCTAGCTACAAGGTAGTAAAATTCACAGATAGCAGTCTCCCTCAAAAATAAAATAAAGAAGAAGAAAATGCTAAAATCTATCGAAGAATAGATAGACCAGCAGCAAATTAGAGAAAAAAAAATAAGAGACTTAAAGACCCTAACAGTGCTCGCTCGTCAAAGTGAGAATGGAATAGTCTCCATTCTTTTACTCCCCATTAAAATGTGCTTGTTCCCCCCTACTGACCATCTTATTTGATTTATTTTTTTGCTGGATGGGTTTCTGCGATAATCACGGGGAAATCAAGAATAAAAGTCCACTTGGTCTCCTGTGCCTTGGCAGAATTATTTTAAATTCAGCAGAGCAGGGGAGAAGGAGGGAAGGTTTTCATTTTCTGTTTGAGTCTTGGATCTTCCTCTAGTATACAGCAACTCTGCATGGTTTCAAACATGCTCATTAGGTGCTGAGCTAAAGGTACCTATAATTAAATGCAATTTTCCATCTACTGCCAAGGTGCATAGGTTTCCAGGGAGCCAGCTCCTTGTCACCTTTTCTGTGTACTTGTGGCTAAATATGAATATTAACGAACTCCCAGTTCTCTTCACCCTCCCCTTTCCCAATTTATTCACAACAATTCTGCCTTTTTGCAATGAAAGAAGGAAAAAAAAAATACAAAATATAATTAGCTTCTCTATGAGCCCTCAGTCTGCTCTGGCATCAGTGACTGAGCCTCCTACTTTGCCAGTGGACAACGTACTGATGAAGAAAAGGATCTTTAATAAGACAGGGGATTTGATTATCTTCAGCAGCCCTGACAAGCTTCAGAGCGCCCTGGAATGAAAACAAGATTTCTTGCTCATGTTCCTGGCCATGTCATTCAGAGAGGATGTTCCCCTGCCTAGAGAGAAACATTTTACCCAACTTGGGCAACAACATTTCTTGACTGAAAATGAGCAGATTCTCAGGGGGTGTGAGGGCAGAGGATTCAGTCTAAAACTACTGGTGCTAATAAGAATAATGACACCTCCCCTTCACCAAGCCATCACTTCTCTAGAGCTTGCAAATTAGCTTTAAAACTGGAGTACAAATCTGTACTAATCAAGTCACATCCTTAGTACAGCCTACCAACATAGTCCCCGGCCAGATGAAGTCCCCACACTAGGGCACAACAACCTGGCCTCCCCCACCATGGACTGACCCCAGCTGGACAGACAGAGTTGGGGAGCAAATGACACCACAGCCTGTCATCTCCTCCCAAAGCTAAACCATCTCAGAGAACCAACAACAGTGCAGCACTTCTCCCACAAGGAGGGTGGGAGAACCTGCAATGAAAAACAATTCATAGGATAAGATGCCCTGCTACCAGTTGGGAGAGGACTTCAGGGTAGGGCAAAGGACAGCAAGGAGGCAACCCAAAACATAAGCGGTTGCTGTTGCCAGCCTGGCCAGGAGCTGCCACCTCACCAGCAAGGAGACTGACCTCTCCTTCCTTAGCCTGCCCATCTTTCCTGGGCCACATCACTGCAGGAACAGGTTGAGTCCCACCAGCTCTTTGGCACCTAACCCTACTGAGCACCACCTCCAGTGGGGCTCAGCACAGCAAGAGCTCCCATTTCCCATCTCTTCCTCACCTCCCAAAAAAAGTCTGATCCAAGGACTGCTGTGGGGACCCTCACAGTGCAACGATTCATCATTCATGCCTGGCTGAGGTAAATGGGCTGGTTCATACCATGCAGAGGTATGCCAGTTCCCTCCAAACCAGGGTGCACGTCGCTGCATCTTGTGCTCTAAAGGCATGTTCCTCTTTTCACACCCCCCAAAAGGTACAGACTTGCACTGAGTGTGTCCAGTTTTGGCCTAAAGAGCATTCCCCTAAATTTAAGATAAAAAGCTGACTCCAGCCTTCTCCATTTTTTATTAAAAATTAATTCCCTTCAACTGTGTTCACACCTCTGTGGTGTTTACTGACTGAAAACATGCTGGCAAATGTGTTTGCTGAAGAAACATTCCCTGCACCACAAATTTCGAGCAAATATTTGTGGTAAGCAACTTTCAAAACTGCAAACCCAAATATTTATCCCAGAAAAAGGATTCTAGAAGTCCACTCAAAGGACAGAAACATAGCAGGTAACCTCTGTCTCCAGCCAGCCGGACGCATGCCCAGCAGCTCTGCGGACAAAGAATCCTTCAGAGGGATGCTGGGGATGCCTGATAAAATTCTGACTTGCTTATGGGCAGACCAAAACCTGAAGGAGAGGAAGGACAAAAATTTATGGAGACTCATGGCAATTATTTGCCCAGTGTGCCCATCACATTTGTTAAAGGGGAAGGACCCTCAGGCCTGACAGAGCTCCACCGAAGTTCAGGTGAAATGGGGTCTATTTCCTTCTGTTTCTTTGGCAAATGAACATCAGCTGTGCTCACTCTGGATTGCATTTTGCAGGCTATGCCCTTAGAGGCAGGGGCAGCAGGCTGGTGGCCACTAGACTTCAGTTAGATATGGAAATATCATGTCGATGGAAAGTCATACATAGCTGCAGAAACACCCTCATGTCTGCATAAACCAGACAAAAAGGTAGCTTAGGAGGCAAGTGTTATACTAGATCCAAGCCAAGCATCTATAATACATGTTTTGTTCGGTATTTACACAGAATCTATCTGAAAATGAAGGTGCCTTTAGTTGCCAAGGGTAGTGGATGTGTTTTCTGCAAACTACCGTCAAAAGTTAAGAAAGGGGGAGAAGGAGAGAGGGAAGTTCAGGTCCTTCAGCATGGAGAGCCTGGTGTCCAAATACTCCAAGTCGATCCACTCACAATAAAATTTAAAATATTTAACCCAAACGGCTGAGACTGCAGCTGATTATTTTTAACCTCACCAACAGCACAATGATCTAACATCAGCTGCAGAGTTCACCCTTCCAGGTGTATATATTTGCCCATCATCTGTAAGAAATACATGAAAATGACCAGAAGACCTACCCTGGGCCAAGCCTGAGAAACTGCAGGAGCAGGATTCGTTTGAGGACTTTGCAGCTGCCTCCTCCAAATAAACTGGGTGGTGCAGGTTAGGGAACAATGTGCCCCCAGAGCCCAGCCCTTCCCAGCCGACCCTGCCAGTGCCCTTTCTTGTATGGTCACCACGCAGCAGAGGGCTTGACCTACCCATGAGCCCTCTGAGCATTGTATAGCTCCTTCAAATCCAGTACCTCGATGGGAGCAGCAGGAGGAAACACGTATTGCCACCAGCCTGGAGCAAGAGCTGGGTTACACTCTGGAAAAACAAAGGGTTTTGGTTTTTGGAGTTCTTAGCCTTTCCATCTTCCACAACCTAAAATTTCATTCTCTAAGCACCTCCTTGAAGACATTTTAAACAGAACTACACATAAAAAGCCCAAATGGCTGACAAAAGATCAATAGCATTTTTCCCATTGAGACCTGTGGAAAGCTGTATTTTTAATGTGCACTTTTAACCTCTCTCAGACTCCCTGTCTCAGTGACTACCACACAGCACATGGTTGTAGCCATCAGAAGAATTAAGCAAATATCTAAGGAGATAATGAAACAGTAAAACCCACTGTAGAGTTTAAACTCTCTGGAAGCCTGTAAGCAACTGGAAAAGGTTTGGAATGATGCTCCATTGCAAATAGGAAAACAAACAGGACAGTTTTGTTTTAAAGCAGATGATAATACAGAGAGACTGTGAAATTGTAGAAGAATTTGTCATATATGTAAAGCAGAGGTGTTGAGCATCAAAAATGAGGAGGCTCAATCTACCCTCAACAAGGCAGCAGAGGGTGATTGGTGCCAGCAGCAGAACCCTTGGTCAAAGCCTGCTTGGGGAACAAATTCTTGGGGCTGCAATGAGATGTTCCCAAACAAAGAGGATTGCCCAGTCTGGACTGGCACTCGCAGTCCTCCATAAAAGTCCAGTGCACGTAATGGGAAGCACCTGAGGCAGAAATACAACGCTCAGAGCCAAGACAGTGGGTGCAGAGGGCCTAGCAGCCTTCACTGTTTTGTGAATGTGACACCATAAATAGCCAGATGAGGAGAAAGTTTTCAACCCACGGTGTTGCTTCCAGAGACAGGCACAAGCCACAGGACATGGTATCTCCACAAAGGCCACAACTGCCCAAAATTCCCATGAGGAGGAGGCCCCTGCCCACCATCCCTGGCATAACCTCAGGCAGGAAAGAGCAATCTGAATTCCAGTATTGCTCAAAGTGTAATACTGAATTCCAGTATTGCTGGATATTGAATTCCAGTATTGCTCCTTTCACCTGCAAGGACACCCTCTGGACCACAGCATGGCAGAGAGCATCTCAGAGACTCCTTGGACAATGGGTGGCTGTGAATTGCCCTTGTCGTGTGGGCACTGGGGAGGGAGATGCACACAAGCACATCTTTCTGAAGATTCTGAACACCAGTTGTTGTGTAGCATGGAAATTCATGTGACAAAGCACTGGCCAGGTTACTAATTGCTGACCTTGCCGAGACTGAGAAGGAAAAGCCTCAGCATCTGAGTGACGTAAAAGCAACACAAACTTCCCTACTGGAATGCCATTAAAAAATGTATCTGAGCCCCTGATGAAGGTTCCCAATATTGTAAAGTCTTCCATATATTAATAAGCTTAATTATTTGTGAGTCTCTGGAGCCTAATTATTAACACACCATAATTAATGCAAATGCCAGTGACTGTGGCTGCATCTACATTACCTGCTGAGCTATACTTGGTGGAGTCTGAGGGATCTGGGGGATCATGGTGCATGCTGCAGCTCTCACTGGGCTTGGATTTCCCCTTGCAGAGGTTGGTGTGCACTTGCAATAAAAAAAAATGTAGCATGCCCTCAGGCTCAGGAACTGAGAAGTGATGCTGCAATTCAGTAATGTGTTCTATGTAAGGACACAATACCTCACCTTACAAGCTCATGCACAAAGGTGGACTCTCAAAAGCACCTTCCCTTGGAGGCCAGTTAAGAGAATAAAAATATGTCTCCTTTACTGCTCCACAAGGGATGAAGACTATTTTAAAAGGAGTAGCCACTAACAGTAGTAGCAGTAGACAATACTTTCTGGGATTAAACTGCAAAGCAGTATTTGCAGAAAACCACACATTAATTCTGACTCTGCAAGCTGCAGAGACCTGTCCTTGGTGTGAGTCCAGGCTTCCACTTGGGCCCACCAAAGCTGATTGAAATGGACAGCACAGGCTATTCAAGAAGGTCTTGTTTTCAGAGACAGAAAAATGACAGGAGAAACATTTATATCAGCACAATCGTTTCTTTGGCTCTTTTGCCCTCCTTCTCCAACCCTGGCTATTAAATAGATCACTCTAGCTAGGAAGTTCTTAATATAAATTCCCTAACTATACACTACTGCTGACTGTTTGATGATGCTGTCATCTTCCCAATGCCACAATGTTCTTTCAGAAAAAATGTGGGTATTTTTTCAGGTGACATACTATTATTTAAGAAAAGACCACAAACAACAAACCTCCAACTTCAGATACTGAGAAAATCATCATCCTGTGACCAACAACTGCAGAATGCCTGAGGTAGGAAAATGCTATTTATTCTTGTAATGGATTTTATGAACAAATCAAATGAGGTGAGATGTTTCTGAAAATGTGATCATTCATCACCAAAGACTTTTCCCATCTTGCACTCATCAGTTCTACTACCCGTTGCTGCTGGAAATTTGTCCTGTACATAGAAATAGATACAACACTCACACACACTTACTCATGTGCACTCACTTCAAGCAAGTGCCTGGCCTTCTTTGGAGAACAGCAGATTTATAAAGATGTGAGGAACATTTAATCAGTCATTTTTATTTGCTTTTCTTTTAATAAAAAACTACTACAGCTGTGGAATGTGAACTATTACCCACTTCTTAAATGTTGAACTTAACTATTCTCCCCTCTTCTTTTTCCTCCATCTCAGAAATAATCTTAATATAGCTGCACAGGATATGTATCATATTTTTCAGGCTTGATTCTGTCTGTCAGAAGGGCAATGATTTTAGAGTCAGAGATATATAAAAAATCCCAAAGGTTTGAGTAAACTGTTAACTTAGATACCTTCAAGCATTTTCTGAGGCTTTGGGAAAGAAGATGCTGAGGTCACAAAATAATGGTTTCAGTCCTGGCAAAGTTTTGCACATGTGTATACATGTTTGTATGTGTGTTTTAATGTTGTGAAATACCAGAAAGAAGTTTTGGGGTTTGTGGGAATAAATTTTCAGCATTTTTGCTCATTTAAGGGAGGGCAGCCAAAAAAAGTCTATTCACAGAAGCTTGGCAGCAATCCCTCACGGAGACAAATAAGTACATTACAAGATAGCGCTGTTCCTTTTCCACTGCACAGCAATGTAGGATTTCACATTGCAGAAGATTGAATGAAATAGATCAGTGCTTGAAAGGATCATTAAAAAAAGATCAAAGCCCAGTACTCACCCTGCAAGCACTCGAGGTTAGCAACTGCTGATGTGGGGAGGTGCTCTGGTGGGTTCAAAGAATGGAGGATATGTCTGCCAGGACCATAGCGTTACAGTCTGGTTTGTCTCTTGCTCGTGGGCAATGTGGTCAGTCCTGGAGTCACTCCACAGCTCGCCCTTGGGAACTTTCCATCAATTTCTAAGACAGAAGGCAGATGGTTTTCTGCTATTTGTGGCTCCTAAAAAAAAAAAAAATAAAAAAAAATGTAGAATTTCTGTCATTTGCTCTTCACCCACCCTGGTGATCAAACAAGGCATTTGATAGAAATGGTCTTTGACTATCTATCAGCCATCACGTACAGGTTGAATGGCATCTCACTCTCAGTACACGATGTTGCAGTGATAAACTTGATTCCAAAACTTAAATTATCATGAGACTCCAGCTCCAAAACTATTGCCCCAAAAATAAAGCCACAGAGGTTATTTTTCTCTTCTCTTGCCCCAACATCCTTTTTTTTTCCTGCTCTGGAAGATGCTTTTCCTGCATCTTTCATTCTTCCTTACCCCTCACCAGCTGTTTTATCTCCTTGCTGCACATGAACACCTTCTCAATATCATCTCACAGTTTTTTTCCTCTGTCTATCTCACAACAGTCTTAACAGATATTCTCTCAGATATCAGTCTCCCTGTCCAGACCCTCTTCAGTTACCCTGCCCCTCCAGAGGCAGTGGACTTTATGGCACTTACACAGTGCATTTCAATGCATCCTGTTCTTTCTGACCCCCAGGGAAGCCCTGCAGCTTCTGAGATAATAACAAAGCTGACATGCAAAATGTGGGAGGGAGAGAATCCTAGAGGAACACTGAGATGGATATATTCAACACCATTCTTCCTAGGTAATAAAACTGGCTTTGCTAGAAGTCTCACTAAGCTTTCCCCATCTTTTTAAAGTTATTTTTTATATAATTGAAACACACTAAGATCTAAACTGGGAAAGTATTCAGGTTTGACTCCAAAACTGGACAAAAATTTGCAGTGGTATGGCACTGCGAAATAACACCAGTGTGAAAATTGTTTCGATGAATGAAACAGATTTATTTTTTTAAAGAAAGAAAGATTAGAATAAACCCTGGGGTGGCCATTATGATTTCCTTTAAAATCTCAAAGATGTTAATGGCAATGGCTAGCTTGTTTCTAATGCATTGGGAAATAAAAACAAATACATATAAGACTTATTGCATCAGTGTAGTTTTAAGAAAATGGACTGCAATACTTTTCTGGCAAGTGATTTGGCTGTGAAAATACTTATGCTTTAACATTATCAGGCAGGCTGGTCTGTTCAGAGATAATTGAACGAGGATTTTTTTTTTTTCCTTTTGTTTAAATGTAATTCTGGGGTGGTTTCACAAACATGCTCAAATATTACCATGCTGAATGAAAGGCAATTTCTAAAATGTATGTGTTATTTCCTTGAAGTGTTGGTACAAGAGGGAGAGACAGGTTTGAAAAGCCACTTTGCATCACCCCCACCTGAGACAAAGACCTGGCTTCACACTTCAACATTGAATTCAGAGCTTACACCAAATGGGCTTTTACTTTTGTATGTTAGGTTTTGGCTTCATCTGGGTCAGACAGTCTGAAAATGGCCATACAGGTTAGAAATTTGCTGAGAATCTGTTGAAGCTGATGGGGAGAGGGTAAATGCACTTCTATCACCCTGGATTGTTCGGCAGATGTGCTAGTGTTCCAGGAACTTGAGGGAATCTTTTTAGGGCAGCCATTTTTTAGCTGAAGTCATGCTGATTATTGGGTTGAGCTTGGAGAGTGACTACCTTCATGGCAAAACTCCCTACAATAGCAGCTATTGCTTTAGAGGAATTTGCTGGCAAGAGAAGTTACATCTATACTAGTGAAATAAGGATGACCAGGACCACCCTGGGGTAGTGTCCATGCGATTGTATTCTCCCACCTTTTCAAAATGCATCCAATCTGCCTGTTTCCACAGAAGCTTCATTAGTAATGTTCGTTTCCAGGTACACACCCTGTTATTTAAAGCAGTGACAGGTAGCCTGGCTGACATGCAACCAGGTACTCTCAAAGACAGGTCCTTCACATTGGCTCTCCTGAGGCCACCTAATGGGGGTGCAGGCAGGAAAGGGGCAGGAGCAACATTTCACTGTAACACAGTTAGGTTTAAAAGGAATGTGTGTCTGCACCCAAAGGTTATGAGCCCATCACTCAAATAAAAACAACAGTATAAGATATAGCATAAATAGTCATAAGTTAACCTGCTCAGGAAGATCTAGGGGAAAAGCAGCACTAGGAAGAAGGCTCCTCAGGACAGTGCCAAGAGCACTGCACATGCAAGAAAGCTCTGGAAAGTCCCAGCAGACTGAAAGGCATTCCTATGATTGCAGGAATCTTTTTATTTCTTTTAAAATCAGCACAAAACACAACACCAACAAAGTGCACTTCTGTGCTTCTAAGATAAAAGTCCGGGCACTGAGCCCACTGGCAAAACTCTCACCAGCATTAATGCAGCCATACTGTTGCACAACCAGTTTATCTTCTAACTGTCCCATGCTTTCTGCCAGCCTGGCATCATTCTTGCAGGCTTGGCATCATTCTCTCAGGCTTCATCGACACAGATATCATAGAATCACTGGAGGTAAATCTGGAAAACACCTTGAGATATCCCAGGGTAGGACAAGCTGTATCTCAGTGCTGTTTCTAGTGGGTGCTTTTCTCCTCTGCTCTGAAAGACAGCTCCATGAAGAGGATGGCTCCCCAGCTCCACAGGCATTCTTGTCCAGTTCCTCACTATCCTCATGGGTGTTTTTTTCCTGCTTTCTCATCCAGGTTCTTCTCTCTGCAGTTTATGACCACTACTTCTTGCTTTGCTGGCCATAGATACAGAGAACAGATCATTCCCTCCACTTTCCACTTGAAAAGTGTTATCCTGTCCCATTTCTCCCACCAGCCTACTCTCCCTCAGAACAAATAACCCAAATCTTTGTCTTTTTTCTTCTTAGACTATGTGTTTAGGTCACGTTTCTAGATAATTTAATCTTGCTTTATTCCACCCACTCCGAGTGATCTATGGCTTTCTTGAAGTGCAGTGCCTGATACTGGACATGAAATAGCTTTACTAGTGGAATGATTATTTCATGTCTTTGTTGCTTACACATCTCGGGATAGACTGTCTCCATTTCACAGCAGGCTGACATTGTTCACACTTGCTCGTCTTGTGATCCAATATAGTTCCAAGATCCTTTCTGGAAGAAACCAACAGTTTCTCATCCTATATTTAAATAATGATTTTTTTTTTCCCACTACCTTGCATGAGGCACTATGAAATCCCATCCTAGTTTTAGGCAATGTCTCAAATCTGTCAGAATCACTTATAATTCTAATTCTTTCCCCAATTGTGCTTGCAATCTTTCTTAGTCTTATTTTATCTTCAGACTTTCTAAGCATCCCACGATAGAGGTCATTAAAGGGAGCATTGGCTGAAACTGCATGGAGAACAGGCACTTGTGCACTGTTGACAAGGAGATTTCTAAACATATTTTGAAATTCCTGTCCCCTTTTTAATATAAACCACCACTTTTCTGGGTTATGAGTTTCAAATTCACTCCTCTACAAAGGATATAAGAAGATCCTAAAAAACATTTTCTAATTGATAACTCTGAAATTCAGCCAGGCATACAATTCTGAGATCTCTAAGTTATCCTCATTCATATCTGTGTGGATTCACATTTACTACTAAACATTTCATATGCCTTACAACCAACAAAAACATTTGAAAATCCCATAGCCTTTTTTCTGATGCTTTGCATCTCCTTGCTGGAGTTATGTTTTGTGCACATTTTGAATTAACAGTGCATTATTTATCTTTTACTTATTTGACTGGGACAAACTTGCTTTTTTTCCTGTGCTGTGTTTCTTGCAATCTGAGTCCCTTTATTTGATGCAGCAGACTTGTATGTCAGGGTTCTGCAGCATGGTCTTGGGCTGAGCAGGGAGCTATGAGTTAGAAACTTTCATTTCAACCCTAATTTTGCCGTATAGACAGCTGCATAGATCCAGGCAAATATTTTAGCTCCCCACCTTGTTTTCCTACCAGCCAGTGCTAAACCAACACAGCAGACAATGTTGTCACACTTGTTTTCAGTAAAAGTCCAAAATTAATACCTGCAGTGAATTGCACCCAGCTAAATGCACTTAGCTACAATAATTCTTCCGCATTTTTCAGAGCATATTTACAGACAACATCTTGGAAATAGACTACCAGATCTTCACCTGGTATAACCGTGAGGCTCCACAGATGGCCAGGAGAACAGTTCGTGAAGGCATTATGTTATCGAACTGTATTATGTTATCAGGTTCTGTAAATCCTATTTGACAAGATCTGCTACAAAACCAGTTTCTGCACCCTTGAGCTTTACTGAAAAACACCTGCATTTAGACTTCTTCCTCCTGCTGAGGACAAAAATATTTTAGAAGCTGAATCTCTTAATGGATTAATGTATCAGGGAAGAGCAGGTGAATTTCTTTAAGAAAGATTTATAAAAACAAACAAGGAGAAAGGAAGCAAAGGAAAGAAAGCTTAAATTCACTAGAAAGAGCCTTTCTGTGTAACAGAATACTAAAGAAACAAAAGAAATACTATGAGAAATCAACCACAGGAAGAATAGGAGCTACAAAATCCGGAGATAAAGCAGAATTATAAGTAGAAGAAGCAGATTGGGAATACAGTTAGAAGGTCAATTGGTAGAATATGTAGCAAGCACTAAACCAGCACCCATCAGTATGAACCAAATCACAGCCTAATAACCACATCACATCCACTTTGCGGCACCACCTATCAAGGCAGCAGGAGGAAGCGGTGGCAATTTAGCTTTCTGCACACTCATATGGACTGGACTCACCCAGAGCTCCTGGTACTGTTTCTTCTTCACTGTGGCTTCTCCACAGTGGGCAATACCATCCCTCAGTTGAGCCTTCCAAATAGATGCAACAGCAAGTCTGGGGTGGGAGATAGGCAAGAAGGTGAGAAGCTGAATATATAGCCAATGGGATTTGGGCCTAAATCAGAAGCATTTCATCACAGATTGCAAGGAATACAACACACAGACCAACGTGCAGGGACATGGAAGAAAAGCAAGGAGAAGAAAGGTATATGAAGTGTGGAGGAATACACACTCTCAAACAGCTCACTACATTAATGTGCAAGGGGATGAAAATGGTCCCTCTGGGTCAATCCTGAGGTTCCCCTGCAGGCTCCATCTTCTGACTGATATGCAGGTGGGCAGGGAAATCCTGCTGCCCAGCATGGTTTGGCCACACAGTTTTCATTCCCAGGTCAGCTCTGAAGTGAAAACTCTGCCTTCTCCATAGAGGAGGATGAACTCACACGGAAAATAAATGGAGATTGAATTGAGAGAGGTTCATGCTCAATATCAGATAGTGAGATTAAAGTCAAGTCTGGCCTATTTTCATAACATATTATGGGAAACTCTTGTCCTTTTTCAAATCAGTAAAAAACTCCAAAGGGTTTCAAAAGGGCTGAGACTTCATCCTATGTTTCGACCTTATGTGTATGATATTTGACTTCTGTCATAGTCTACTGCACCTTTCCCAAAATGCTGGTGGGTCTCCAAGATTTTTATATGAAAGTAGTACCTATGTTCCAGGAAACTGCTGCATTAAATATGAGCACAGTTGACATAGGTTACTGTTACTAGCTGACTGCTAACATTGACATAGGTTGCCCCAAAGAGCTTGCTGAAAGAAAAGAGAAAAAAACCCAACTGCTTTTTCTCCCATTATTCTTACTTCAGAGAAGTACTGGATGTTTAATATTTTCTTATCTATACAACGCCACAGAAAGTCATCTCTTCATCATTAACTCTGCCCTGAGCCTGCAGGCTCTTTAGGCTGCCACCGTCACAGTGTGCCAGTGCTTGTTGCTATCAGCAGGCACAGGAACAACGAGGCTGGCACCACGAGCCGCTGCCACCGCTGCCGCTCGCTCCCCTGCCAGAGCGGTGCCTGTGGCACAGCCAGGCAGGGCACGGGGGTGCCTGGTCTGCATCTGGAGTGAGTCTCATGCTCACACACCTGTGGATCCAGTGTGGATGACTGCAGCCCCTCAGGCACCACGCCTGCCAATGCAACACACAGAGATGCTATCGAAGCAGTAGCCCTAGGAAAGATTGGGAAACAACTTCTTTGGTTTTCTCCACACCTTTTCCCTGTCTTTCAGCTGGTGCTATATCTGGGAACAAAACATTTTTTAAAGTGTGGGGGATTCTTGGCTTGTTTTGATTTTACATTTTGGAGAGAATAACCATTGCTGTCTGACAGAAATCAGATTCATAATTCTGAAAATTCTTCAGGTTAACTTCTTAACAAGAAAATTAAAGGCATTTGACAAGCCAGAATGAGATAAACAAGCCTCACATTTCAAAACATCTCATGTCACCAAAAACATCTTTCACAATCTCAACCTGCTTGAAGCATGATCACCCAGCAAAGCAGGCTTACAGTGCTCATGAACTAGTACAGTCCTCCTATATATCATAACTAAACTTGTAAAAAGGTGTTGTACCTTTTTTCTTTTTTCACTTTCAGTAGCAATGGTGCTATATAATTTAAGGGACACATTTTGAGCATATCATGTGCTGTTTGTACTGGTATCTCACAAGTGTAAGGAAATAAACCCTACCTCATATATTTACAGAGATGTTTGCAAGATTTTGGAGCCTAATTAACCAGAAGTTCTCCCCGCATGAGAAAATGAAAAAATCACGGGGAGATTGAGAAGTGGTACAAGAGTGGAATTGTCCCAGGAAATTAATCAAAATGTGCATAACCAATTATTTAGAAGATATTATTTCTTCTAATTATAGCCAGGTACTACAGCTGACAGAGAAGGTAAGGTGGATTTTTACATAACAGCAAAGCACAGGACATCTGTCACCAAAATCTCTTCTATAGCTAGTTCTCTTAGTATCTCAATTAAAACAGTGTCTGAGAAAAATCATAGGTAAATAACTCTGTATATTTCCTGTTATGAGGCTGTATAAGAAAATGAAGTCCACAGGCTGCTAAGTCTGGAAAACACTGCCCTGTGTGCTCAACGTCCTGTCCAGATGCAGGGACAAATCCAGCTGAGATTGTTATCTTGACCCATGCCCAGCTTAGGCTTGCAATATGCTTTTGTGCTCACGTTATCCCATGCTGTTTGAAAACACAAAACAACTCTGTTGAGGTTCTAAAGTCCATTATTTCACCATGCCATGTGCTGTTAATCTTCAGTGCTGAGCGTGGCTTTGTTTTCTTTCAGAGTCATGGAACTAAACTCAGTCTCTTGGGGTTAATTCATCACCAGCAACCCTGGCAATATTTTTATGTTGCTCCAAATACTTCCAGTATATGTACAGGTCAAACACATTCATATCTATGTTCATGCGTGACCGCAGACACTTGCAGACATGTGTATATGAATTTATGGGAACACACACACATAGAAACAACTCACATACAGTACCATCATGTTTTTCCTTTAAAAATAGTTTCAGCCAGTGGCATTGCAAAATCAGCCTGGCCTATAACCAGGAGCCTGCACCTGCACAGATCCCAGCTGCAGAACCCCTCCTATAATTGTTAAGCAATTTGCCTGTTAAGAACCACTAGCAAGAGTCTGGTAGATCTTATGCTCAAAAACCCACACGTTTTTGGCTCGTACGTTACTAAGACACTGCATTATTCTTCAGACTATCTAGAAAGCTGCCTGTTGACACACTGGCAAAAGGTTCTGCTTTCCCCCTCAAACAGATTAAATGCTCCTTTACTTCCAAGCAGCACAGCCCAGAAGTACCAAATCCTTCCTCAAATGATGTTCCTATCCTACACATTCTTCCTATATTTGGAGACGTAGGAAGAAGCAGGGCTCATCGTTCCGTGCTCCCACTCCTACTCTTCTATAGAAGAGCTGGTTCTGAAAAGGGAGATGAGGAACAGTTCAGACTTCTTTCTTTGAAGAAAACAATTACTTTCTATTTCTCCTCAATTCACTCTCTTGACAGACTTTTTAGTTAGTCTTTCACTCACATTATCAACATTATCCATCCTGGTCAATGCAGCTGTTATGCAGCAGTGAAAATGCATTGCTGCCCAGACTATAAGTGACAGCAACCAGACTAAAGATGACCCACACACTGTTGGTCCGTGGTCTGGTTCCTACGGTTCTTCAAAGCCTTGAGATGGTTGGTGAAAGAGTCTGGGGTGCAAGTTTTCTTCTCTTCCCTCCTTCCACTTGTAGGTGACGACGTGGGGCGGGATAGGATCCAGTCCACAAACATCTGGCTCCGAAGCTGGTGCTGCAGGCAGGGCTTTGCGTTCTTTGATCATAGCTGGTGCTCTTTAACATCTTTGTCAGTGACATGGACAGTGGGATCAAGTGCACCCTCAGCAAGTTTGCAGACACCTAGCTATGTGGTGTGATCAATGCACTGGAGGGAAGGGATGCCACCCAGAGGGACCTTGACAGGCTTGAGAGGGGGGCCCCTGAAAACTGCATGAAGATCAACAAGGCCAAGTGCAAGGTCCTGCACCTGGGTTGGGGCAACCCCATGTACAAATATAGGTTGGATAAAGGATCAATTGAGAACAGCCCCAAGGAGGACGTTGGGGTGTTGCTTGATGAGACATTCAATATGAGCCAGCAGTGTGTGCTTGTAGCTTGAAAATCAAACAGTATCCCAAGATACGTCAAAAGAAGCGTGACCAGCAGGTTGAGGAACGTGATTCTGCCCCTCTACCTCTGCTCTTGTGAGACCTCTCCTGGAGTGCTGTGTCCAGTTCTCAAGTCCCCAACATAAGAATGACATGGAGCTGTTGGAGTGAGTCCAGAGAAGGGCCACAAAGCTGGTGAGGGGGCTGGAGCACCTCTCCTATGAAGACAGGCTGAGAGAGTTGGAGTTGTTTAGCGTGGAGAAGAGAAGGCTCCAGGGAGACCTTAGAGCAGCCTTCCAGTACCTGAAGGGGCTACAGGAAAGCTGGAGAGGGACTTTTTGTGAAGGCAGGTAATGATAGGACAAGGGGAAATGGGTTCAAACTAAGGGAAGGTAGGTTTAGACTGGATATTAGGAAGATGTTCTTTCCTGTGAGGGTCCTGAGACCCTGGCACAGGTTGCCCAGAGAGGTTGTGGATGCCCCCTCCCTGGAAGCGTTCAAGGCCAGGTTGGATGGTTGGGTGAGCACCCTGGTCTGGTGGGAGATGTCCCTGCCCATGACAGGGGGTTGTAACTGGATGATCTTTAAGGTCCCTTCCAACTCAAACCATTCTATGATTCTATGATTCTATGATTCTATGATAGGTTAGGGAAATGTTGGTAGAACAGGTATAGAGGTGGGAGCTGAGAAATATTTTCCATTCATCTGATTCCTCCAGCTTCCAAGAAAGCAGAATTGTTTATTTACAAAAATGTACACAAAAGTTGCACCAAAGATGCCCAACTCTATCATTGGTTACTCCACATGGTGCCCAAGGCACTAAATTTTGGTTGCCTGCTCAGCTCAAAAAGGAGCAACAAAACTAGTCATGTTCTCCATTTCCTTGAGTTTCCCTTTCTCAATTCCCCCTCTTCGGTGTTGGGTAGAACAGAGGAAGAGATAAAAAATAAGCAAGCACACACATTTCTGGGAAAAAAAATCTGAGATTTCTGGTTGGTAAGTGCAGAATCACTTCTTGTATAATAGCTACCTAACTCTATCTGTCCTGAAGCACATCTGCAAACCTGAACCAGTTGCCCTCTATAGTGGGAGGCTACAGGTTGACAGATTCACCCTCTAGAGATGCCAGTCTCATACATACCTTGGGCAAGATAAAATAAACTTTGGAGATGCCTCTCTCTCAAAGTTAACTGTAGGGACCCTATAAAATTTCAGTTTATGTTCATTTATAAGGGTAATAATACACAAATGACTGGCAGTGACAGAGGTGAAGCTAGGTGAGAGGGACCTTGCCTTTAATATCTTGCCGCTAACATAAAGCTCACACAGAAAGGCACATCAAGTCTGAAGTGCTGATTGCTATAGAAACCAGAGTACCATTTCTGTGTGTTTTACCTTGGCTCTTATTTCCCCTGTAAGTTTGGGATAAGTGAAAGTCTGGGTTACGAGTCTTTTACTTAGGGAATTTCTAAAATTGGACAAATTTTGAAGCCATTGTTTGTCTGCCTTTACAATTCACACACACACACATAGAGGATGAAAAGCTTTCTAGCCAAGCCATTAATCTGCAGGTACTTTAGTGAGGAGATGATGTGTAGATGTAATAAACTACTGAAGATCAGTACTTGAAAAATGAGGACCATTGTTATTTCATGCCTTGCAGATTATGAACTGATAGCTGTAGTCTCCATCCTTTGCTTGTGCTTCATAACTTGGAAATCTCTGCACATTTAGAGGAGCATTCAGTTAAAAAGGAAATGGATTTCTCTGTCTAATTAGTCTAAGTGCTCTCTCCTAGCTTTTGTCCTTGTCTTTCTGGGATCTCATTTACCATGCTATTTAAAAAGGAGCCACATCTGTTACAATGAGCTGTCTGTCAACTGAACATCCCATATCAGACACAATTTTCTCTCACCTTTTACTTATACTTTTCAATAACAAGACAATAGATGCAGATTTTAGTCAGCAGTTTTTTAAAACTTCTGAAAGGAAAGTTTGCCCTCCTCCCTATCCTCTTCCAGTTTGCAATATAGTCTTGATTTAGAGACATCATGAACACAGAATGGAAAACCTGGATGAGTTTGGCCTCCAAGTTTGCTTTCCTTTAGAGCACTAAAAAAAAAAAATCATCTTGGTCTTTGCACGTTTTAATTGAAAAGACTGTTAATAGCTCAGTAGCAATAGACATATGCCTCACTGTAAATTTTACATTCACCCCTAGCAATTGCAGCTGGTGTTGATTTAGTGTTGCCCTGATAACCCTGCTGGGTGGTTTTTTTACTTGATTTACACTCCCTGTGAAGGGTGGAGGTAACATTTCCAGGAGTGTGAAAACAAAGTGACCTTACAGCTAAACTCTCCTTCCTACCAGCAGCAAAGCAGTGTTTATTACCATCTAACCTTTAAAAGCAAAATTCCACAGGTCATCCTGAGAAATGTTGCTGCAAGGAGTTTTGTCTTCATATACGAGCCGCAAACATTCAGGGTCAGCTTTGAATGTTTGTTTGTTGCCTTGATTTTCTCCATCGATGTTTTTTTTGCACATGCATATGGGAAAGTAAATGCAGGCTGGGGCAAGGAGGCAGACCTTGTGCAGACAGTTGGCTGCAGGGGTTTCAGAGCCCGCCTTTGGCACAAACACAGCCCCACGCTAAAGGCTGCTGTGCTACCTCCAAGACACTCAACCGTGTTTTCCAGTCCAGCGCTGGGCAGCGAAATTAACCCAGGTCCTGCAGCCTGACAATGGCTTAGCCCCACACTGCTGGGGCAGGAGCTGCCCCTGGGACTCCGTTGCAGTTTTCAGGCTGGATGTTCTCCACGGAAGTTCACTGTGTTGTTTTTATGAGGCATCTCTTTCTTGTGGCTCTTTTGTGCATTAAAGCTATGAATTCTTAGTATTTGTTGTGCCTGGCTGATCGGTGACCTCGTTTCACTAGGCCTTCAGAGGCTCAGTAACAACACAAATAATGATTAACAGTAACAGTAAAAACCTTTGTCTGAAGTATCTGTGTCTTGTTTGTAATGGATAGCTGGTCAATACTCCACTCTGCAAATTTAGCATAATACAGGGGAAAGAAGAATATTTTTACAAAAATCAATTTTCTATCAGTGTGCCATCAGTTACTTGCTGCTCTTCATGTACAAATTCTGGTGGATCTGAAGTGTAAGTTTTAGCCTAACATTTTAGTCTCAGCTGAAATGCAGGCATTGTCCTTCCTGCATAAGTTGTACATTGGAAACCAGACTTAACGTTCCATATGAAAACCCTGAGAAGAGTGAGCAGAAGCAAGGCTGAGTCTTTGCAAGGACCAAGATGTGCTTCTGGCTGAGCGAAAGGGCTGTGATAAAAGGTGGGGCCATAACTGCTTCTTTATGTCATTTTCCATCTTAGACAACAAAACTCCACTGGCACCAATTGATATTTAACACCTAATCATTTGGAAGTTTCGATCTCTTTGGTTGCAGGAGGATTTAAATTAAATTTTGACACATGATCTTAGCATACCCCTAATACCTTGAGCTCTGGTTCACTCTGCGGGGTGAATATGCTAAATGCAGCCCTTATCTGATCTGAGCCAGCCACAGAGCAGGCAGTCTTTGACTCATTTTATCTTACAATACAGATACCTTCTCTTGGATTGTTTTTTGGCTTTGCCAAGTTTAGTGTGAAGCACAGTGTACAGCCAGAGGGAACAAAATCTATGTTTTTAAACCGTGTTCCTTAATGAGCCTGCCCCAAATTAAAACAGCCTTTGTTATAACTTCAAAAACCTTCCCACTTCTCAAAGATACATTGTATATATCTCAGAAGCAAAGTTTATGCCAAAGGGCTTTTTTTTTTTTTTTGCTTAACTGCCAAATGGTGCATTAACTCCCTAGCTGAAATGCTGATTCATCAGACCCTGCTCGTCAGAAATGCCCGTGTGCTCTCAAATAGAGATTGCTTTCTTTTCTGAGAGTTTAGATGCCTTTTCTGTGACAAGTTTCAAGCTTCATGGCCTCAAGAGATACCTCATCCTTATTTGGTTCTGGATTGCCACCATAGATTTAGATCTATTGGCTACCCTTTCAAAACCTCTCATGGGTGGAAGGGCATGATTTCTTAATTATTCTTATTCTTATATTATTATTAACAGCATTTTTATTATTGAATTAAATTCTTTGCTCTGTTCTTTTACCAGAGATGCTCATTTGGAAGCTGGATCATGTGTTGTTATCTGTCCATCTTGTGAGGGATACTTGTTTTCAAGGGACGCTAGGTCAGCAGGCACACGTACTTTTACTGAAACTGAAGTGATTCATAGTGCTATCAGGTCCCTCGATTTTCTGATTTCACAGAAATCACAGGATTTCAGCAAGAATTTGGAAGTTAAGACAAAATTAACATAAGAGCAGAAATAATGAGAGAAGGCACAGTGACGTAGAAACTGCAGGAAACAGTATTGGTTTGATACTGAAAAATTAATTGCTGGGCAGAGGCACATGATGTAGTCTAGAGTGTGTCTAGTGGAGGGCAAAATCACGTTGCTCAGTAAATGTAAGAGAGCTCACAGCACTAATTTTCTCACACATACATTTTGTAAACATAGTTTAAAAGAAAATTACTGTTATTTGTTTTTAACCTCAAAAATGCTACATAATTTGCAACCTGACTTACGAATCTTAAGGATCTGAGTCTGACTGAATCTTCTCAGGTTACCTCTATTGATGAATCCAGAAAAAACAGTTTAGATTAAATTCACTGCTAGGCAGACAGCATACAGGCCAAGGAATACATCAAATCTCATAACATTAAAAAAAAATATAAAATTCTCCCATCTGATTCACCCAAATCTGGTCATGAAGAGATTCCAGCAAAAAATCACTTTTGGATTCAAAGATGCTTGGTTTTGGCCTGAATCTGTTCAAATCCAGCTCCTGTTGCTATTTACAATGTTATCAAGTGATAGTGTTTTTTAAAACATTGTAATTCTCCTCGCACTGGTATTTTATGGGCTGAAGTCCCATGATCCCTCGTGCAGCTGTCAAAACCTCCAACTTTCCCAGGACAACTGCTACAGTTTATTTAAGTGCTGTCAGTGCCAAAATCTGGGGCATTCTGGAAATCTGAGGGTAGCACAAAATAAACCGAAGCTGAGTGTCAGAAAAAATGAAACAGGGAATATATTGCTCACTGACTGAGTTAATATGAAAATTAATTAGATAATAAAAACCTTCTTTGAAAAGAAGGAGCCACCACCAGAATTTCTGTTTTTACTGCAAAAGTCAGTGTTGAAAGACTACAAAAAAATAGGCACTTCACCCCAGAACTGAGGGTTGGCTTCTCATGGCTGTGCAAACACAGCTTTTGCCACAGGACAGGCATGTTCTTTTACAGCTTAATAAACATGGCAGCCATCCAGTCTCATCCCAGAGTTGCCAAACCTTTACTTTCCCCACTTAGCCCTCACTGTCAAATACTTCCAGTGACTGCTACAGGGCCATTTGCAAGGACGGGAGAGCTACCAAGGTCCGACCCAAAAGGACCAGACAAGACAAGCAAAAAACGGGTGAATCTGAGAAAGATAAGAAAAACAGGACAAAGACCATAATACAAGATTACAGATGCCTCTTGCCTTTTCTTCCTGTATGTTCAAAGGTGACTTGGTTGAGAAGAACCTAGTCCATCCCAATGGCAGCAGGGGCACTGCAGAGGTCAGGGCTGGAAAGCAGTGATGGGATCGGCCAGGAGCCAACATATCGTTAGGCTTCTTTGATGCACCGTTCTTTGTAAGAGATTTGTTGGCCTCCTGGGCTGCATAGTCTTTCTGATACAAAATGTAGCATCCAAAGAAAACACACTGATCAGTCTTAAGGTAAATGCAGGGTTACAGATTTAGTTTTCAAAGTTTCCTTTCAATTTATTTTTAAAAAATTGAATTGGTACTACCAAATTTAATGACAAGGCTACCCTGCTGAGTTTGGAGCCCAGAAAGCTATTGTCTCCCTGGTCTATGTATCCTAGACTGTGCTAATGTTTCCTATAATGCAGCTAATAACCAACCATCAGCAATAAATGCCTTGTCATCTGATTGTGGCACACAGCAATAGCTGGAGCAGTGATACTGACAAATGAACCTGCGTAATCACTTTAGATTTCTTTGTTACATTTCACAGTGTGAAGACTGCTTCTGCTCAGCACGGCACAAAAAAACAAACAAGAGCTATAGCTGTCTCTTCCATCAATCTCAGCTTATTTTTGTCAGCCCTCTGCCTGTACAGCCACAATCCTGCCACCGCTTGACAGCGGACGGGGGAGCCGGTAGCTTGGTGAAGAGGAGATGGATGGTGGCCAGAGCGAGATGGATGCTCCCCCTTCTGCTTTGTAAACAATTTTTGCCTTGAGAGAGCAAGTGGACAGGGGGAAAGTAAACTTTTTTTGTACTTTCCAAGGCTGCTTCACACAAAAACNTCCCTTTTACCTTTTCAATCTTTTTATAGTTTCAAATCATTAACTAGCAGCATGAAGCTCAAAGGTAGCGCTAGCCATCTATGAAACAGTGACACATTTGACAATAATGCTTTTGAAGAGCTTGTCACATCCTCTTCCCAAATCAGTCTCATTAATGCTCAGACTGTCTCTCTTTTCTCCCTGCTTCTTTTCTCCTGATTTCTCTCTAATTAGCTTGTTTTTTTATGTTCCCTTGTTCCACAGTTTGAGCTTGAAAAAAAAAAAAAAAAAAAAAACAAAAAGAAAAGAAAAAAAAAAAGAAAAAAGAAAAAAAGAAAAGAGGTGGATGTCATTTCCATGAACCCCAAGGCCAAGTTAATCAGCAGAATTAATGACTCTATTACCCATTAGACTTGGGGCTATGGTGCTTAGATGGCAGCACCCAGTGTTCTCCAATTCTGTGCTTCTTCACTTTGCTCTGATAAATGTAAACTTTTGCTCTCTCCTGCAAGCATGCTCCCTGATCCAGCCAGCCCACCACACTCCCTGATCCAGCCAGCCCACCACGCTCCCCTTCAGTCCACAGCAGTTGCTGTGACCCAGGAGGACAACTTGGGCATGCTGCTGCCACCCTTCATTAGTCTGCAACAAGGAAGGTAGCAAAACTTACCATCTGAAAAAAAGGAGATGGGCATAAATAAGGTCGTATTGCTTTTTCTTCTCTCTCACATTCGCCTCCTAGCTCTGTGCCTGAGCTGTGTCAGTCCCACTACTGCAGCTCTCCATGCAGATGCCTGAGGGCCCTGACCTGGAAAAGTCACTGGCAGCTCTCGGTGCTTCAAATCCAGCATGAGGCACAAGGCTATGCAAAACAAGATGCCTTCAGGATTTATCTCCTTCAAAGTGCTTTACCTTCCCATCTTCACAACCCACATGTGGAATGGGCAATATGTTGCTTGTCCTTTTTTTGGAACAAAACCAGTTACCTCTGTTCAGGAAACAGCATAGTTTTGTGGTAAAAAACAGACATAAAAAAGGACTTTGCTTGGATGAAGAATGATGGGGCTTAAACTGGGTTTCTGAAAGGATAGCCTCACTTTTACAATTGCAATAATACAAAAAAAAAGGAAAAAAAAGCATGATCCCTGGGAATGATTTGCACACCTGCTCTAGTTTGCAGCCACACAGCTTTAAAATCGGTGGCAGCTCTGCCTGGATCTCACTAGGAGTGAACCAACCACTGACGAGCACCTTGCTTTGAAGCAGTGCAGCAGGACATCATCCATGGAACCTAAACCTCCCAGAAGGCACAGCAGCCATCCCAAAAGTGTCTACATGCTTCTGAAAACATCTCTACCCTTTTAGCCTGAGTGATCCCTACAGTTTAAAGGAAACAGGAAATTGAGTTTTCCCTCGCCCCCTTTGCACAGTGAAGCAGTTTTGTCAGTAAAAACACAGTTGAGGTCAAGACGCTTTCCCCACATGCAGGATACCAAGCCCAAGCCACATGAGGTACAAGCTGGTAACTACCAGGGACGTAGTAACTACCATGCTTCAAAGCTTGGTAACTACCAGGGCCATTTGTAAGTAGCAGAAATAGGAATAATATAGCAAAAGACAAGTACTACATGCCAATGCACCCATGAGCACCCAGGAAAGAGAGAGACCTTTTCATGTATGCACCCCCATTAACTCCCTACAGAGCTTTTAACCCTCAGACACACAGGCCTTGCTATGGCACGGATGCAAACCGGGGTCAGCCAAGGCTGAGCCCTGCCTTTTCCTTCATTACAGAGCACAGCACTTAAAACAAAGGGGACAAAAATAGGACACATCAAAGTGGCTGTGCTGGGCTCCCTGCTTCTCCAGGGGGTGAAAAGGCTGGGAGCACAACCTCTTCCAGCTCTGCTGCCTGCTGTGGACTAGTTTGGTTTCTCACCAGAGTTTTCATGCTGTTTCCAGCTCTGTCCCTGACCATTTCTCCCTCTGGGTACTCAGCAGTATTGATTTTGGTGCCATAGGCTCACCCCTGCACCACATCCTTTTCCCTTCAGGTATGAAGGTTTACGCTGCACCGTGCAGCCTGTACACGCTAAAGAAGCTGCTTGTACAAGTGCTGAGCAAATGCCACACAGAGCCCCAGTGTGCCAGCTCCTTTCTATCAGCCAAATGGAGCAGTCTACAGGATTAAACTACAGGATTAAACCTTCAAATTGCAGCTGCAGAACTGAAAATGAACCAATTCAGGTGCAATTCTACTTTGCACATGCAAGCAAAATCACCATAAATTGTGCTGTGAGTTTGGTCGCCCACTGGTACAAGTCCATTCCTCCTTGTCTCATAACTGGGACTTTGCACATGTGGCCATGCCAGGTTCTGCAATGATGAACTGAAAACGTGGTTGTAAAAGTACACAAGATACATCCAGACATTAACCATTCAGATGCTCTCCTGTAACTCATCACTGTTGAATAACAACAAAATGACAAAGCATGTTCTCCACATAGAATCATAGAATCATCAAGGTTGGAAGAGACCTTCAAGATCACCCAGTCCAACACACTGCCTGCAGCTTTTCCCTTCTCTGAGGAAGCATTTCACATGCTTCCCAGATTTTCTTCTTCCAAATGTGACCCTACTCAGCAGCCTTCACCGCTTTTATGTAGCTGCAGCCCTGGATATGATCTAAGTAAGGAGGACAACACAGCTGGAGCAGGATGCTGCAGGCATACTCAAGAAGTAAGGCTATGAAGAATGTCAGCTCTTCTACACAAGCTATGCTGGCTTTTTGTACCCAGGAGTTATCAGAACCTGTAAAAATACCTTGAATGCAGATAAAATCAATGACAGACAATTCAGTTCTTCCCTTCCTTTCCTTTTACCTTTCCTGAATATTTGTTGCATCTCCTTAAAGTTACTCAAGTTCTTCCTGAAGCGCCCAATACTCTGAAGTAAATGGGAGATGAAAACAGATGAAGAAATCCCAGATCTGGCCTGTTTGACATTTGTCACGCTAGCAGCTGTGCCCCAGCAGCACCACTGCCCTCATTACCAAAGCATCACCCAAGTCAGATCTGGCAGTGAAAGTGGCAAAACATACCTGCTGTTATACGTGTGCTCAGAGTGCCTCTCAGGCTCCCAGCCCATCAGAGGTACTGTAGACCTGGTGTCATCTTCCAAGGCTCAGTCCTATCTCCCTCACAGTCAGCATGAAAATCACGACTGTTTTGCAGGCTGCTGCACACAGGCACAATGAAGAATTTTCCTACGTGAACTTCATAATGCAGCGAAAACTTTGGCTTCAAATTTCCCTGTGAACAGAGAGAAAAGTTACCTTGGCAGTCGCTGGGGGAGAATAGTAATCAGTGAAAAAATTAGCTTAAAATCCATGAGTAAAATCCAATAAACAGCCTAGCCAGTGATTAGCATTTGTCCCACATGGAGACATTATTTTGCCACCGTATTTTTAACGCGCTGTTGTTTTAGATTCACTGGACCAATGTGACTGAGCAATTGCTCCCCTCACCCAAAACTAAACTGACCTGAGAGAACATCTTTGATTTTATTGCCTTGCTTTGTATGTCTGTTCAGAATTCAGTGCTTCCTTAGATATAGCTTTAATATGCACTTTTCTAAAGTGCTTTCAACAGTAAATATGGCAGACAAGGGATAAATTTGGCCCAATGCATTTAACCACATGAAATAGAGCTAAGGCACGGGGGATATCCTTGAGTTCCAACTCATCTGCCCCCAAAAATCCATAATAATAATATTTTTATTTTAGTACTCATACCTGAAGGCCTCTAGGTACTTTAAAAAAAGGTAGAGAGTAGTAAAAGCAATTTAGTCTACAATACTTGCATCTTTTAATTCATGGTAGATTATTATTCCTCTGCACACATATTGCTTTAGTCATCTACATTTTTATATCCTTTCTTTTCACTGTACAATGGAGTTCTTAACTATATTTATGGACCGCTGCATTTTCCCTGTACACCTATGCACTTTATTATTTATTTATAATCTCCCATTTCCCTTTAAATTATTATTCACAATGTATTTTTAAAATCAATAATAAAGCTTAAACTCCAGATTTTGACCTTTTAAACTAAAGAAAACACTGCACAGGGCTAAGCAGTGTTTGGTTTGCACACAGGAGTGAAGATAGGATTTGGCCCAAGAGTCCATTACTCCAAGTAGGAGGAAAACCATTAAGATTCACTCCGCATCCTGCCTCCCTTGTACATCAACAACAAGCAGGCACAGGTATCAGCCGACTCCACGCTCATTGTGAGGAGGATGCATTTTGCTAGCACAGACTTATCATTAACAGTCAAAATTCCTTGTAGCAGCAGGTTAGCCAAGGCTTTAACAGCACGCTGCATCGTTTTCCAAAACACCTTCCTGGACAGAGGGATGCTCTTGGCAAGTCCTTCGCAGGATCACTGCCCCCTTCGACAGCACCAACACAGGTAGGTCTGCCAGCAGCCATTCCATTCAGGAGCACTGTGCAGGTAATTATCTGCTTTTAATCCACAGTGCTGGATGTTTAGAAACATTGCATTTCTGAGCCATGGTGTTTTTCCATGCCTCGTTCCCTTGAAGGGCTTTCCCTTTAATGTATTAAATCTCTGCATAAGTATTCTCCTTCAGAATTAACTTGCTCTTTATGAGACTTACCTTACTTTACCTTAATTCTGAACAAAAACATCTACACAGGGATTTAATGCAATTTAATCAATTTACTTTAAATTCAGATCATTTAGCTAGTTTGGATTTCTTTCTTCCACATTCCTGTGTAGACTAACCCATGACTCAACTTATCGGAGGGATGGCCCACAGAAGATGGGAATCTGTACAGCGTTGTACCTGTTATCCTTAGAGATGGTGTCTACTTTCTATTTTCACATATGTACATGCACTCAGAAGTCTGGCAAAGCATCCACACATCCTTGCAGTTTTGAAAGAAATTTGTTCCTGAAAACAGCCAGGATCCTTTCCATCATAACTGCACAAAGATGACCAGCTATGGCCCTTAGGAAGTCCATGTGGTTCTATCAGGGTCAACACAAGCGTCTCCTCCATGAAAAATTGAGACCTCTGGATGGGAGGAGGCAACCTTACCATTTTTTGTAAATTCCCCCAAGGACTAAGTCGCGGGGAGGCACAGACACTGTTTCTTATAATAACTTTTACTCCCCGAGTTGTTATTTCCAAGAGGACATGTCACAGTGTTTTGGCTATCTACTTAGCTATTCCAGCAAACCAAAACCAAGTCTGTCCCTGGAGTTACAGGAGACCTGTTAGTCCCAGATGATGGTGTGCTTTTGGCAATGCTGAAATGTGGATCATTAAAGCTGCTCAGGAGGAACTTCCATGTTTCTCTGACTTTTCTGTTCCAGAAAGGAGGAGAAATGAGCTGTGAATACAAGGCCTTGCTGTCTGTCTTACAGCTTTCTCTTTCCCCTTATATTCATACCAATATGTCTAAGCCTTCTTCCTCTCTATTAGCTATGTTTGTCTTCAGAAGTCACATACTTTGCTGTTCATCTCCTCAGGGCATCCAGAATATCACATGAAAGGGAGCTATCATTTCTCCACTATTACTTTGGGGTTAATATCATCATTCAAAAAGGCCCAGGCAAGCCTGTAACTTGCAGGATTTTGCAAGTTATTCCTGCACGCTGTCTTCTCTAAAGACATTTGAAATAAAATTCTCAATATCAGCAGAGCATGTATGAGAAAAATATTTTCTGTTGCTGAGTTTGAAGAGAGGACAGTGAGAGCCAGGAAGGTGCTGCGTTAGATTAGAAACAAGCGAGGCGTAGGCTGTGCCACTGCCCTTTCACAACATAGCCACATGCTCCTAGACTGCATGAAAGGAAAGATGGCATTTCTTACATCACACGTGCCCAGTCACTGCCACCTGAAAAAAGTTGGCTTATTGAGAGCACCTGAGACAAGTCTCACCAGAGTTCTCTGTTGAAGGTGAATAAGATTCATAAGCAGATGTGTTTGTTCTCCATTTGATGCCATTCCTAAGCCACGGGATCGATGTCTTTCCCTCCTCTGCCTCTCCATACAGAGTCAGGCACCAATTCCTCAATGTATTTACAGCACAGCTTTATCCCTCTGCCTGCATCCATCCTCGTCCCTTTGGGTCCATCATCTTGTTATCATCAAGCTGTGTACCCCTGAGGGCATCTTGCATGTGTTATCCTTTCTCTGCCTTATGTACAGATCAGTTTTTAAAATATTCCATTGCTATATTTTTAGGTTTTCCTTCTTTCTGTTCAAATAATTGAAGCATTTTTCCAGGCCTTTATTACTCTCCTTCTCAAAGCTTACAGACTCCCTTCTTCAAAGGATATCCATCCTTTCTGGTGGCATCACCTCCTCTTCCTTCTAGGCACATTGCAATACTGCTCTCCAGCTTCACTCACCTCACACCTTCATCTATGCACTCTAGCCTCTTGCTTCATCTCCCGTTATACATCTCCTCCATGTTGTCACTGACACCAACTTTGCTGCCTGCTCTTCAGCTTCTTGTGATGATAGTTTAACATGATCGCTAGTACAAGCCCTTCCACAAACACCTTCTCTACACCTTTCCACCAGCTTTATCCACCAGTCCTTCTCCTTCTGCTCCTCTCCATAGGGACATCCCATACGACCAGCCCCCCAGCAATGGCTGGGGCAACCAGCTGCCACAATTTGTAGTATTTTCATTGCCATTGCTTTCACAGCTTGCCTTTCTTTGCCCTCCTTCTCTTCTCCTAGGCTACATGATTTCATATATGTGTTTGCATAGCATCACACAAGCAACGCTACTCCTGAGTCCCAGTTGCTCCTGCAGACATTAAATGATAGTGGCTTGGGACACTGGAAATACCCTAGATGTTAAGATAGGTGTTGCCTTGTCTCTCACACACAGGCACACAAACATTAGGTGGTTACATAGAGCTTAAGTGAGAGGCACTATCAAAGATACAGTTTGCAAATTGCCCTTTTGCTTATGTCTTGTTGCGGTAAGAATATCTGTCATTCTCTTAGTGGTTTGCTGCTTAGAGGGTGATTTTAATTAAAACGTAAAATGTCAAACATTAGTAAGAAGGAAGATAACCCTGTGGGGAGTGAGGATGAATCAAATTTATTAGTCACTGAGCAGCAGGCTGGTAGCCCTTCACTTGGAGAAATTTTAAAAGGCTGTTAATGCGAAATACAGAATCAGTATAATCTCCCCTTATTCTAACTAACCTTCTGAAAAACAGTATCACAAGTTTCCACCAATTCCAGAAATTAAAGACAAATCTGCTACAGAGATTAAAATAGTTCATTTTGTGTGTGTAGGACACACAAAAACTAAGTCTTATTTATAGACTGTAAAGGAAAATGTCTCTCTTGGGGGTATTTCTCCCTGTTACCGAGAAATGGCTGTGCTTTGCACTGTACTCAGTGTGCAACAGAACTGTAAGAGCCACTGGCATTTGGTAGCAAACATGAAAGCAAATCCTTCGGACTATTTCTTAGGGAACCATTTCAAAGAGCAGAATTTACCAGTCCACATTTCTCAGGAGCAAGGTTGACTATAGATCCCTCAAGACACGAGCAGGCATGGTCAGGATCGCAGCACATACAAGCTCCACCTGTCCTCCCACTGGCACAATAGTCTCTGCAGTTCTGCTTTATGCTGTTGCTGAAGCCACAGGGTCATTCTGTCAGTCCTCCTTATCATCCAAAGACCAATAGCATCTTTGTTCTTTTTAATGTTCCCTTTAAAATAGTATTTCTGGTGCACTTTTTACTTTGTTATCATCGATATAACAAACATTCACTTTTTGTTTTCAAGTTTCAAACTTAATAGATGCAAAGGAAGAGTAGCCCTAACAATCCCATAGATATATTACCTTGTGACTTACTCCCCATGCAGATTATCGAGGAGCTTATGAAGGTGTTGAGAGCCCTTTACCTTATGAATGCAGTTAAATGCACATAGTGACACAGCGATAACCATGCCTTGCAAAAGAGGGACTGTAGGAGTTGGTCTTCAGCTGGATTTTCAGCTGCCCTACAAATGGATGGTGGCATGTGCTCTGAGCACATCTACTCATGACAGAAGCTGCAGATTGTGGTTAATAATCATGCCCCTGGGTTTATTCCCAGCTCCTTCATGCTCTGTAGTCATAGTGCAGGGTACAAACACTCTCGCCTGGTCATTCACAGCCCAAAAACTCAGGCTGTGTCCTTGTGTTGGACTGGTCCCTGGTCACACTGCCTTCATGCTAGGGCTAGGCTGTCTTGTGCAAAGCAGGTAAGTCCTGTCCTTGTAACAGGTGCTACATGAGAAATCAAGGCAGCCACCTTAACGGAGAAATGAAATAGGAGATCATTTTCACACCATCATTTGCAGTGATTTTTTATTTTTTTAAAAAACTTATGATGGAGTGTAAATTCTGGTAAAGATTTTGAACAGCTTTTAGCTAAGAGTCCTTAAAATTAAACTGAACTTGAAATCTAATTCTATATGGCAGAAAAGACAGGCAGCATTTGGGAGGTGGAGGGAGGGGAGGAAAAAAAAGAATAGAGCAACAATATAGAGCTTACAAATTACAACCAAGTGGAGCTGTCAATAAGATCTTGCTCACCATATTGTCACAGAATTTTCCTTCTGTGTCACGTTGGTCATTACTGTAACACTACATGAGAAATCACTCCATCTGTTAAAAAAGAAAATAAAAGCAGCTGCTATCCTCCTGCAAAAATGGAATTAACAAACACCCAGTAACTGTATTCCTTTCAACTTTTGTGGTCACAGTTTTAGTCCCACTTTATTTGTGCCACGCAAGCCACCAAGCAGTTCTATAATAAGGCCCTCAAAAAGCTCATTAACCAACACAAAAGATGCTACCTATGGAAACAGCAATGACCGTGACAGTTTTAGTTCCTGCACTGACAGTTTGGAGGTCTTCTCTGGTGGGGGGAGGAGATGTTAACATTTCAGAGAGGGGACCACTAATCTGGTCATTCCAGTAGAATTGGAGAAATCTTCATAGAGATTCAAGATTATTTTGTTGACTTAGCTTGGCAGTTGAACCAGGTGAGTCCCATTACTTTCAGCCACTGAAAAGAAAAACATTAGAATGCATGAAGCAGAGGAGCCTGAAGCAAGAGCAGCATGCTACCAGTGGAGGCACTCAGGCTCAGCAGGAAGCCTGGGCTAAAATTTTATGGCTTACCATTAACACTGAACAACACAGAGAGCCTCTGGGAACAGGTTTCTTCAAGTCACAGCTAGGCTTTATGTATCCAAAAAAGAGCTGGGTGGGATTGCACCCATGTGCCATAATTTTCCATACCTAAACTAGGCTGGAGGATAGTTTGTAGCTCCTGTGATGCAGGGGACATTGAGCCAAGCTCAGGGAGAGCCCAAATCAAATGCCTAATGGAGACCAAATACTAAAACAGTCATGTATCTCCTATGAAAGGTGAGGTCACTAAACACCACTTAACAAAAAGAACTAACAGCAAAACCTGGTACTTATATTTAAATAGCTATTGAAGAACTAAAGTTTGTTTGAGTGTGATCAGGCAGGACTGTACTGGAGACAGCATGTTGCAGTTAGATGGAGCCTGCTGTTAAACAATGTCCTTGGCAAGCTCCAGCCTACCTGGAGGACACCCCTTCTTCTCCATATTTGTGTGTGCCTCCTTGTCTTTTACTCCATTCCCTTAGGCTTGACTCTGGAAGTACACATCCTGCTGATGACCACCTTCAAATTGGCAGGTCACCACACCATCTCAAGTCATGACCAGGGCCCAGGGCCCAGCCTTACCCTGTGGCCGTGGTCAGGAGTCACTGAGTCACTGAAGGCTGTCCAGAGATGTAACACCATGCTTGTGTCTTATGTCACGCTTCTAATGCTCTTCACTGAGCATTTGCTGTTGGCCAGTGAAGGGGGTAAGAGACTCATTAGAGGCATGATGTTGCAGTGATTATAGCTGCTATTATGCAAGGGTGATGGTTTTTTCCACCGGTTCAGAGTGTTTTCCTGGAAAGTTGCTTCAACAAGCTTGGTAGCCACATCTAGGCTGGAAGAGAAAATGCAAGAGACAAATGCAGTTCCAGATGTTTGAACATAAACCCCCTGAACTCAAAGAGAGTTCACTCCGGGGGCATTCCTGATCCATTTGCTATCTTGTAGGACTCCTCAGTTCACTGGAGGGTGATTTTCAGTTATCTGTGACAGAAGGAAAATCCCAGTAGGCAGCATCATTCCAACAGTCTGAAAGATTTTCTGGAAAATAATTTCATTTTCTGGAAAGAATTCATTTCATTAGAAGTGTGTGAGTTGTATCTGTACATCTGGTCTGTTAATTCATCCAAAGGCTTTACCATCTTAATAAACTCAATGGCTATTCTAGCTGGTAAGATACCTCAAAATGATCATTAAAGGTACTCCATTAATTGAATATTGTTAAAATTAAAACAATGCAAAGACTGAAGTGATATCAGACTTCCATTTTCTAGCACAAGAAAGTAATAAAAATCTAGTTCCAAAGAATTTTTATGGTGAAAGCAAGTAATGGGTAGAAGGGAAATGGAGTCACAGAGATTTGAAGTGCTGCTGCAGGAGGGTAGCAAATCAAGGAATAGAATTACAAGTTCGAAGTCCTACTAATAAATTTATAAACAGGATTTTCATGTTAGTGTCAATGTAAGTTATTCAAACAAATTGTACCCACTAAAGCAGGTCAGAAATTTTTCAGAGATCTTGAATCAAATGTCTCCAGAGGAAGAAGTAAGATTTTTTTTCATAAGAACCCATCAGTTTCCAGCAGAAACAAAAAAGCAAAGCAGACAAGCAAGAAAAACCCTTCCTGGGAAAGTTTCCTCCAAACCAGGGTGAATCTTCTGGCCAAGCCTAGAGAAAGCCCTAGGGGGCTAAAGCCCACTTTGAGCTGATTCAGGGCACAGATTAGCCTGAGGTTTCCCCCATTCTGTAGCTCCTCATGATGGAGGGCCAAGTCCTTCTCATTTTCCACACATCCTTTTGCAAGCAAATGCAGCTGTGCTGATGCAGGAGATCAGGTCTTCTGTCCCTGTTCTGAACAGGACAAGCAGAAGCTTTAAACAGGGGCTTCCCCACCGAAAGGGTTCCCCCATAGGGTTTTTATCTGATGGGCTCTGGAGTTTCAAAATCAGCAGAGGAGTCAGGTCTTCTGCTTACCTCTGGGTTAGAGCCACTGGCTTAGCACACATCATGGGTTTTAAGCACAACGAAATATTCTGTAAGGGCTGGTTGACTTTCCAGCCCTATTGTTTTGAGCAGGGAAAGGTCACAGGGTCTGGATCTATGCAGCCATTTTAAATACCACAGAGTTTGTTGTTACCGTTTATGTGGCTTTGGTTCAAGCCATACCCTGTTTTGACAAGAGAGGAAACTGTCATTCTGAGGCAACATGACATGAAGGCATACCATGCATCTGCCAGTCTGCCATCGTGCAGTTTTTCAGCATAAAGAGCCAACAAAACCACTGCACCACACATGAACTTTTACATAGCTGTATTTATTGTGCAAATGAAAATCTGGTTTACACAGCACGCCTGACCAAGAGCTTGGCACCACTGCAAGAACCAGTCTATGTAGCAAACTGGATTTTATCGCAGGCTGAAAGACTCTTAAAGTCCTTGAATACAAAGAGCTCCATTTAGAAAGAAATTGCAGTGTGTAAATATAATCCACAATCAAGGCTCTCAGAGTCACAAAATAGCATGACTATATCTCTGATTACTAATTTGATCAGGCACCACAAGCACTTAAGTGAAGAACCCCAATCAGACAAAGGGAGGTCCTTACAGCTGTTTTTAGCAGGCTGTGTTTTGCAATAGACATGTGAGCACAGATCCCAGTTTGTAAGCGATCCCATGTCTGAGGGGCAACATCTACTAAAGCAAAGTGAGATTGCATTGGTGTGAATCGCAAGAATCTGCACAGACCCTGTCCTGCACTGGTAAACCACATAATCTCCATGTTACAAAAGAACACAAGTCTTTGCACTATTCACACCGACTCCCATCTAGTTAGGATGCATCAGAAGCTAGAGCTAGCTTGAATGGCTGAAAAAAATGGATACCTTTATCAGAAATATCCACTATGATTTCCAGGGCAGGAACAAACAAATAAATAAGTCAAACCAAAACCAGACAGGTGTCTGCTGCAGATGCAAGTCCCATCCCAGATTAAGCAAAAGTCTTAAGTAACCTATACTCTGCAAAACATCTAGGAAGAGCAAGTCTTGGTGGGATTTTTCTGAGCTGAGACTTCTTTAGAAGCTCTAGAGGCATGAGGGCCACTGCTGTCCAGCCCAGGGCAGCGGCACATCCCATGCAGAAGCTGGGAAGTCCTCCTGACCACATTCCCCTCCAGGCTCCTGAGCAGTGTCTGGAAGGAAAGGGGGATATAATGTCACTTCATCATTTTTTAATTGTTAAAGACCACCCACGTCTCTGTGGCTATATGTTAGGATCTTAAAATATATCTGTGGATCTGGGTGCCAGAGAATAAAACAGTGCGCATACACAGGCAGCCTTTGTTTTTTTAGCTCACTTCTATTTCTCTCTTACTCACCTTGTTCTGTCCACCTTTATTGAAACCCTTTGGAGCAATTCAGCTACCACCAAGGCACCGCCTTCATGGTGCTGTGCCACAGTTTGCCAATCCCATGCGGACACCTTAGATTATAGCAGTGCAGTCAAAAATGACACCACCTTTATGCACCCATTGATAAGTCCTACAACCACCCTGCTGCTACTTACAGACATGAATTATATCCATTAACTTAACTTTCTGACAGTATCTCAAATGCATATAAAAACATCTATATTACACATACCTTCCTTCCCTCTCCCACCCTTCTTCCTTCTCAGCCCTGAGCAAGCAATGGGTGAAAAAAAAATCACAATGCCACATAACATGAAATCTATGCTTAGCAGATGTATTAATAGCTCAACCCATTTTCTGATGTAATTGCATTAATTGTTCCTGTCCCAACTGGCTTTCCAGGAGAAAAAGGAAGGTTCATTTAAATATTAAACACGGAAAGTGTTGGGGTTTTTGTTACGGCTTTGCGCGCAGATGTGAAGCAGAGTGCTAAATATCAGCACTCTGCTTAGTTGAAGGCTGTTGTGTTAGCAGGAATCCTCACCTATTCGTACAAACTAGCGTGTACCAGATGGCTCCATGGGAGTCAGGAGGCTTGAAATGGAGCAATCATTCAGTCTGCAGATGGAATATACAGTACGTTCCCAGTTAAGTAAGGGGCTCATTTATTCAGATAGATTCTGCATATATGGAGTGTGTCTCGGAGGACAAACCAGTTTCTGTCTCCAGATTTCTAGCAAATTTCTAAGCTAGGTCCATCCTCCATCATGTTTCTGCTACCAACATCCAGCAAAAAGCCCTCTCACTAATAAGGTAGAATTTTACTCAAGCTGTGCTGAAGCAATACACTGAACACAACACTTGCAATTTTTTTTAAAATCTTCCCAATCTGGAAAACAAAAGGTGCTTCAATATATTTGTTCTTGTCACTCATCAGGCAAACATTTGGACAGAACCTTCTAATTCAGTGCTCCAATCAAAGCAGAACTACATATTTATATGCTAGTTATGATTATTTATCACCAGAAAATAAATCAATGACTTAATGCTAATTAAGACCTGCAGCAGCAACACCCACTGTTGCCATGCAGAGTCCCAGAAGAGAGTCAGCCATGCTTGCCTTTGATCTCTGCAGTAAATGAAATGCAGAGGCAAGATGTGTGCCTTCATGGAAAGAGGCAAGAGGGATCCTGCCTCTTGAACAGACAACCAGAGAACTCCAAGCTAGAGGTTTCTGACATGGGATTGTTGTCATTTGTATGAGAATATAAACTAAAATCTGCCCTGAAAAGGAGTAGGGACTCAAGCTACTCAAAGATATTGCAGATCAACCTTGTTCTGAAAGAGCATTCTAACCTCAGATTATTAGTGGCCTACTAAAAATCTAGGCAAATAATTGAAGAAACCAATGAAAAAGCATTTTCAAATGTCTGGGTGAAAGGTATTCATTGTTTTGTATTGTAAGGCTTTGTAGACTGATTCTACAGGGGAAGGAGGATGTAGAGATGCCTGGGTATCAGTGTGTTTTAAATAAAGTAGATGAAAACACAACAAAAAGCTCACATTCCACACAGAAGTTAAAAATCTCCACCTTTGTTTGGCTTCTCAAGCAAAGTTATTAGAAACACGCAGAGCTTTTCACCCCATACCAAGTCTAAAAGTATGTCCTGAAAGGCTGATCAAGCCAAGCTCTAGATCCACCCCTAGGAAATTCACTTTCTCCCTTGCTCCTCCTGGGACACCAAGTTTCTTCGACACACACACCCCACTCCACTGCACCAGCACCTCCCTGCACAAGCATTTCTGTGCCCTTGTGGCCAAGAAGGCCAATGGCATCCTGGGGTGCATTAGAAAGGGGGTGGTCAGTAGGTCGAGAGAGGTTCTCCTCCCCCTCTATTCTGCCTTGGTGAGGCCACATCTGGAGTATTGTGTCCAGTTCTGGGCCCCACAGTTCAAGAAGGACAGGGAACTGCTTGAGAGAATCCAGCACAGGGCCACTAAGATGATGAAGGGAGGGGAACATCTCCCTTATGAGGAGAGGCTGAGGGAGCTGGGTCTCTTTAGCTTGGAGAAAAGGAGACTGAGGGGTGACCTCATTAATGTTTATAAATATGTAAAGGGTGAGTGTCAGGAGGATGGAGACAGGCTCTTCTCAGTGGTGTCCAGTAACAGGACAAAGGGGAATGGGTGCAAGTTGGAACATAGGAGGTTCCAGGTGAACATAAGGAAGATCTTTTTCACTGTGAGAGTGACAGAGCACTGGGACAGGCTGCCCAGAGAGGTTGTGGATTCTCGTTCTCTGGAGACGTTCAAAACTCGACTGCGTGCATCCCTGTGTGACCTGCTCTAGGTTGTCCTGCTCTGGCAGGGGGATTGGACTAGGTGATCTTTCAAGGTCCCTTCCAACTCCTAACATTCTGTGATTCTGTGATTAATCCAGTCTGTGACGTAGCATGTGATAATGGTATAGTTTACAAATGGGAACATCACAGCGAAAGTATTGATTTATAATAACAAGCTGGAGGAGCAGGAAGAGGGAATTGTTAAGGGACTGCCTTCTATCACTTTCCAAGGATGGGAGGAACTCAATTATACCCAGCAGCCTCACCTAATGTAATTGTATTCACTGGCTGTTTGCCTTTGAAGTACCTCTCCTGCAGTACGTCTTGGCCATGTATTCTGCCACATCAAAAAGGGAAAGTTTTACTACCTGTGCTTTTGGAGGGCTCATTAAAAACACACCAAGTAGAGAGATGGAACAGAAAATTGTTATCAAATCCTCTGGGGCTTTTTGTTTTGTGTTGTTTTTCTTCTCAGATCACACAGAAGCCCGTGCACTTTGTGGACTCTGTTACAGAAACGGTGATAGCACAGTCTACTGTTAATTCATCACAGCTTTGCTAGGCTACTTGTCTTCATTTGCCATGAACACAAACAAATTCTACAGACACACCATATCAAATCTGTTCTCCTGAAAAGACACATTCACTGGTGACACAAAGAGAAACGTAATGACAATTAATAAACTAACATTTACTGCACTAATTAGCATCTCCTAGAGGGCTTGATTATGTGTTTACACCAGTTAGATACAGCTCAGTATGAGAAAATACCCACATTTCATACATCAAAAGACATTTCTTTCATATTTCCTCTTCCATTCTTATAGCAGTGAAGTGTGATGACAAGAGCATGAAGGAAGGTAGAATAATTCATTACCTTGTCTCCTACTGATTTGTACATTCAACATTTTTGGGGGAATAAACATAAAGTCATAAATTAGCTTGTAGCAAAATAGAATTAATTGAATGTCTTAGTAGGATCATCAAACCAAGGTTTAAAGTCAATTTATCTGCCTAGGATTTTGCTAATGTAGCTTCAGCTCATTAGGGTGAGAGCTGATACTGTGGATGGGATGCACGGGCTCATGAAAACACAGATGAACCCGTGTTTTCTCTATTTAGGGACAAAAATCTCTAATGTACATTATACATAAACATAGATACATGCATACACATGTACATGTATTTACATTCAGAGAGGAAAAAGTGTGAGCCATAAAGTAAGTGCTCTCAGGAAAGGGATTTTATATCAAGAAGCTAATACAAGTATTTCAAATGCCTCCTAAAAACATCTAGTGACATAAAGAACCCAGATTGTCCTGAGTTTCCTACCACCCTTATAGCACCATGTTGTCTCCTTAGCCCATGAACAATGCAGAAGCCACATTACTAAGTAATGGACACCAAGAGACAGTTTGGTTACAGCAGCCCTTCTACCTAAGCAATAATATTCTGAGGCTGGAAACAATTAGGACACAGAAGTCAGTACTGTGATTTTGGGAGACGTTTCGGTGACAAATACTATATTAATCTCTGTGGATACTTCAGTCAGAATGTTTCCTGTAAGGAGGGCTTTCAGCAATAAATGCTCCAGCTAAGCTAAGCAAGGCAGATGGAGTACGGCAGGAGCAGCCTGGAGCGGAGGATGGCATCAGCTCCTTCAGCCTGCTCCTGTAGGCAGCAGGTTGGTAGGGTTTCCTGAGCTGGTATCACAAAGAAGCAGGACGTAACAAACACCTCAAATGCAGATCATAGCTTGAAGCCTATCCTGAGCACTCTGCACTTCCAGATGTGTCCTCCAGCAATGGCAACAGATTTTAATGGGACTAGTGAAAAAACCCACCAGAGCTCTAAAGCAGTCCCCAGTTGGACCTGGCTAAAGGAAAACTCCAAGCTAGCAAAAGACAAAGTGTAACCATGGCGTGTCATTAGGTAGGAGAAGGATCACACACATAACAATTCAAACAATTTAAATCCTGGGAAAGGAAAAGACGATGCAGCGCAGTACTTAGCACAGCTTCAGATGAAGTCAGTGTTGGTTGCATAGGCTTATGTCAAAGGCCAAATGCAACACTTGGCATATGAACAAAGTCAGTGCACTGAGACAAACAGTTAAGAAACAGACATCAATTCAAATCTACAAAACTTTGATACACAACTTGCTAGCTGTGAGCATCTCACTCTCGTCATATCTCATGCACTTGTTGCTGTTTATTACTTGCATTTCGGGAGGACTTCAGTCTGAACCAGCTGTGCTGAGAGCCAGATAAGTGTATGGTGGCAGGAGATAGTATCCCACAATCCAGCAAATGGAAGAAAAAAGCTGCAGCCATAATGAGAAGCTGAATGATGAGACATCTCAGAAAGGGTGATAAGCTGTTCAAATCACATCTTTAACACACTCTAAACACAGCAACACATCAGACTGTTTACATACAGACAGCAGAATTATACACACAGCAATCTCCAAAAGTGCCCATATTCAGATCCTCCTGAATTGGGCACCCAGAAGTTTTTGATATTGTCAGTAGGTGCCTTTGAATGGATTGCTGGGCAAATTTATTTTAAGCATTTCAGGATGAGTGAGACACTCATTACCTTTAATCACAGCTTTAGTCGCAGCCTGTAGATAGAGCATTTCTTCACTTACCAGCGAGACCCAAGTGGCCTTCCCTTTCTCCAGGAGGAAAGCAATTACCCCAGAAATCTTCCAGTTTGTCATCACTTTCACTCAGCATGCTAGCCCTGACCGTGGACACAGACTGTAAGTCTGGGAGGCCTGTCTCATCATCAACATGGGGATGACAACCCCACCTGCACCCCCAAGCCCTGTGATCCACCTCCTTGTGTGGGTAGGAGCGAGTTGTTCCAGGATCAGACACAGTTAGATAAAAGCAATGCCTGTAGGTCATTTAAAACACATAACATAGGCAGCTGGTGACCAGGCAGCTCCATTGTACGTGCAGGCCTGACTTCTTCCAAGCTGGCTTGCTAATTCACAACAGAATTGGATCAGTTGCTGCTCTTAGATCCCAGGGGACAAACATGGCAGGAACGGCCTTTCTGCAGCTTGCACTGGCCAAAGACTGTACCTCTGACTCAGTAGGTGAGATTTTGGCTACTTTGAGATCTTTGAAACCTCAGCCCAGAGTTTCATAGATTTCCAAGTACAGTAAGCCAGCCATGAAAGCATCCCTGTGCTTCGGCCTGTGTCACACTGAGTGCTCTGAGCACTTGGGCACATAACATGGATGCATAAACACATTTGCTCTCTTTTCTTCCTGGCCACCTATTCATTACCCCACAGCTAGTTGTACTTCCCAATTTACTAATCTGCTTGATAGAGACAGTACAGCAGCATCTTAAATGGGATATATCCAGCTGGGAACCAGGAACGCAAATAGCTGGCAGCACCACTGCCTTCCTCTAATGGTCCCAGCTTTCAGTTGTCTTCTCCCTCACCAGCCGTCTGTCCTCCTTCTGTGACCATGGCTGGCTGCAGACCATCTCATATAAAGATGATGTCTGGCACCTCATAGACTCTCTGATGTAGGCCCTCAACCTTGCCAAACACCCCAGCGCTAGGCTAGATAAGGGCGAGCCAGGGCTGAATTGTGTCTATGACTGTATTACCCAGGACTAATACAAATATTTGGCCATATATTCAATCATTACTAGCTGTAATGGACCAATGCCATTTCCCATCAGTTCTCCTAAACAGGAGCAAGCTGTTCACAGCACATTTAGCTGTAGATACAAAAGAACTTCTAAAATTATTTATGAAATACTTGTTTTCCTTCTTCAGGCAAAATTTGACTTTCATCTTATGGAGGGAACTTAGGACTAAGAAATCCAGCCCCTAAACTGTATTATTCAGACTCCAAAGTCTCCCACATTATATAGACTTCTCAGGTGTATGTGTGTGCCTTCAGAAAAATATTTATGTTTGTAGTTTTCCATTCTGTGTACACAAGTCTTCCTCTCCCAGAGAGCAGACATTTGCCTTCTGCTATGTCCTCTTCTACGGAGAAGAAAGTCTCTCTAGCCCACGGGGTAGAGCAGTGCATAGGCTCTGTGTACTTCTTCAGCAGCTACTTTTTGCAGCTACTTAGAAAAACAAGAATTACAAAATCCTGGAAATTTATCTGCTTGAAGAAAATTAACCTGTTTGTCTTCTTGCAGTAGAAATTACCCCACTCTAGTTAATAAAAAGATTGTTTATTTTTGTTGAATTTACATTTGTTGGCAGTTTGAATGTCACTCCAGCTCCACCACTTCCCTGTCCCTCCTTTTCATGTGATCTGCAAGCAACTTTGGTTTGTTTCTCTCACTCGCAGCAAAGCAGAGCTGCAATAACAGCAAATGGTCCTTGGAAATCACAGTCACATTAGGCTTCTGTTCAAATAGCTTTTAGGGCTGCGATAATGGGAGGCATTCCTAATAACTGGTGACTCAGTGAGACCCTGCACAGAAGGCCTCCAAATGACAGTACACAATTTAGAATTTAATCTAGAAACAGTGGCAGTGATGAGATTCCAGCTGGGGACCTTCTGGTCTGGAGGACGGTGCTGTACCAAATAGTCTAAAGCAACTACTTTACCCAACCAGAAAAGAGATGAATCCCTTCTCCTACCCTGAACTTCACAACAACTTTCATCGTGGCATTTGACCCGTGAAGTGGAGAGCACCTTCACTGCTGCCTTGACTCTGGAGACTCACCACCCTGAACCACAGCACGTTAAACCGCTGATATGTGGAGATCATCCAGTCATGCAGCATTAATACTAAAGTTCGTTCCCAAACACTTAATTTCAGCACACTTCAGTACACAGGCCACCCATATTGTGCTTTTGGACTGTCCTTGGTCTGCTATAAATCTAGACTGGATGCTTGCCCAGAGAGAGCGTAGCTAGAGTTCACCCCTCGATCTCCTAGCGCATGGCTTGTGTTGAAATCACACAATGCCTAGCATGACCAATTCCTAGCAACACTGCTTACATAAACAAAAGGTTTCTTTTTTGAGAGAAGGAAACTATGACCCCAGTGGCAAAAGTAGTATATTTTATTTCTTAGGAAAACCTCACACCCTCAGTCTTTGCCTCCGTGATGTGCAGAGGGAAATTCAGAACAGAACTTTCTTTCCAAGGTCCCTGGGTGACCACTGGAAAACAGTGAATGGCCAGAGACAAGCACAGTGCTTGAAATGGGAGAGGATAGATGAGGGTCTCCTGGGTATGGGCACACCCTCCTACAGCCCTATTTAATGTTCCTCTGATGTGCCCTGGTAGCATTCAGTAAGAACGGTAGGAAACCTCTCATGCACACAACACTGAAAGGACAACTCCACCTCAGGAAAGCAGGTCAAGAGTAGAAGCGGTTGTGCTCAGATGGTTGGGTCCCATTTAGTGGAAAAATCACTATGGACGATAAACTTCAAAAAGCCAGGAGAGCATTTACTGACTGGTGGGCAGTCAGAACAAATACCAGTGTTTTGGAATTTATTTATTTATTACTATCAGTGGTCTTCCAATGGGGTGTAATATTTGCTAATGGAGTAATCTGAGTTATCCGCAGATAGTTCAAAAATACAAAGAGTTCATTGCCCAGATATCTCTATTTAAAATAGATTTGCTTTTGTTCATCAGTGTAATGCACATGGCTGAGAAATGGCAAGATGCCAAAATGAAACTGCTCCTAATTTTCAGAGGAGGCCACTGGCTAATTACACAGACTGCAGGTGTGAAGAGAGAAGCTCAAAGTAATCAATAGTAGTAATTAATCTGCTAGACTGGAGCTAAAGAGCTAACAGCTGGACATCAGAAATGGACACATGCAACAAGATCAGCAATAATTACCTCTTTAAATATTGAATTTCCATAGCAACAATTAAGCATATAAATAAAGGCTTGAAATCAAGGCTCCGAGGCATGATGCTGAATTGCAAACACAACATTCTCCAAATCAACCCTTTTAATAAAACAGTAACAATATGCTTGGGTTGGGTCGACTGGTCTCTGGTGCTAGCAGAAGCTCAACTCCAGATTTTTTGGCTCTTCTTCCTTGGCTGCTTCCAAACCCACAGGTTCTGCTGTAACTTCTCTTTGTTCAACTAGCATCTAAAGAAACTTGGTGCAACACTTGCCTGCAACTCACCCCTTCTCTTCTAAGGCTGTCCACCTTACAGCTTGGGCTTTTGCACCCTCTGAAGATGGTTTCACTTCAAAATGCTCTGTTAAGGCGTGATTTGGATCAGGATAAAGGTGCCATCTGGGCTGGGCAGCATCAGAGCACTAGCTGGTAGGTGCCCTCACCACAGCCTCTGCCGAGCTGTCAGATGGATCAAGTGCCAAAGTGGTAGCTCTGCTGTAAGGAGTCCCTCTGAGCATCCTGCCACTGTGGAAAGCACTACCACCACCCCTCTGGAAGCACCCAGAGACCTCTCCTCATGTCTCATGACATGGACCCACAGCGCACATAGCAGGGTTGCATTCCCTCAGCAAATTTGTAGGGTGAATAGCACCTGCAGAAATGGATACCTGATTTCCCTCTTGGCTTAATGACACCGCTTCATCACAAGAGTACTTTCCACCATGGAGACTGAAGATGCCAGGCAACCTTCATTAAGCTCAGGTTAATCTTCTCCATAAATGTTACTTTCTGATGTATACTGGCTAAGACCCACCTTTGCTTATCTCAGTGGAGATGTCGAGGCCATCTGCTCCTTGCTCCAAAAAATTTAGACCAATGGAAGAAGCACACATCTACTCTTTGTTGTGTTCTTGTGTGCCTATGGAAGCAGAGATGGCTCCATGGATCCTGACCTCTGCAGGCAGCAACCACAGACCACTTTACCGCACGGTTTGGAAGAGTTTTAGCAATTGAAGCAGCCAGAGCCAGTCTGCCTGTGACTCCACCCTGCTACATAAGTTTAATGACAGGATGAGCAGCCTGCTACTTCCCAAGAATTAAAAAGGGTCTTTCCAACATATTTGACAGATCACATACTAACTCACGCCTCAGTAATAAAACAAGAATAAAAATCCACTCAGGAGCTACAAGCTGAAGCTATGCGAAACACTGACCAAAGCATTATCCTTCCTAAATCTGCTTTAGGGCAAGAAAAACTAAATCACACCTCCAGAAATCCAAAGAAAAAAGAAAATCTAAACTACATATGTCATTTTCATCCCTGCATTTCCAGAATCAAACCTAGACCTAGATAAAAACTTGGGGAACTGTTTTTAGAATTTATCTTAAGTTTTCTGCATTTTAAACATTTCTTTCTCCAATCATTTATCATCTGAGTTTTCCTGCTTTTCAGGTTTTTTTTTTCTTTTTCCTTAAAACAGCTCGAATTAAGGGACCCACTTCTATAACCTAATACTGGCTTCAGGTAGCTAACTCTGTCAAGGAACAGAAACCTCTTGAACTTTCCATTGGTTTCAGTGAAACTTCATGAAGGTCCATGTTAACTGCTGTTAAGTTAGGATGGGAACCTGTATTTTTTTCCTCAGAAGAAGGCAACATTTTGTAATTACCCTCATGTATTGATTCCCTCAACCAAGCCAGCAATATTTCTGAATCTCCATGGTCTGTAAATATTTCTACACACTGTATTTCAAACTATTCTGCAGTATTGATTTGTGATGTACCTGTGATGCTGTGATATTTTACCAGTTCAGTGCTTTTGCAGCTTTGGTATTGACTGTGTTTTCTACCTTCCAAGCTTTCTACCTAACAAGTGTGCAACAGTCCAATTCTCTGTGAAGGACCATTGCCAGATATTGCCAAGGCATCTAAGCTGAACTTATTGAAAAACTAAAGTGATGTGCTAGACTGAGTGACCCATATAACTTTCTGTCAAGGATATATGAACTATTAGGTCAACCCCACCACCAACCCAAAAACAGTATGGTGAGGCTCACCTGCTTCTCTTCCACACTTTCCTCCATGGAAGAAGCAGCTCAGTTCTCCATAGGTGACACACATGCCACTGCCATTAAGAAGTGTTTGGGAGCAGTAGAAACTGGAAGAAAGCTTCTTCCCAAGCTCCTCTCTGAGCAGCACCTACAAACTGGTCGGTCCTGGTGTCTCAGTGGTCAAGTGCTGAGGACTGACATCCAGGAACCAGAGGTGCCTGGCCCTGGAGGAGAGGAGCCAGGCCAACAGTAGAGTAGACAGCCAGCAAATGTTGGCTTCCCAACAACAACCAGCTGGAAAAAAGCAGCAGATCTGGCAGGGGTGGCTGACACCTCAGAAGGTTGTGCAGCCCTTCAGAGGGACCTCGATAGGTTGCAGAGATGGGCAGAAAAAAACCTTCTGATACAGGTACATATATGCAGTGAACAAATTACCCCTCAGTCTGTTTCTGATACACTGAATGCTCTAACGTCTTTAATTCTCACCTCATATGCAGATTTTCTAGCACCCTCACCATTTTGCTGGCCCTCCCTTGGACTTCCTTTGCACACCAGCACTGATTCTACTAATAGTTCAGAGATGGGCTATGGTCCTTTCAACATGAGCTTGACAATTACAGGTAGAAGGAAAAAAAGAACGAAAAGCAAATATCAAGAAGATAGGAAGTTAATTTCCATAAAGGCATAATATTTATATGCCTGTTTGCCAGTTTGGACAACAAAGTCCCTCTCCCAGCGTAGGTACAAATTGCCATCTACTGTTCACAGATTATTAGCCAGTACATGACTGCATTAGCACATGGATGCTAATGGGATACAGGAGGAATTGCAAAGATAAAGAAGAGCCTACATCACCTGGGCAGCACAAGTAAGCACAGCAGAGCCTATTTTGAATGCAGCCAGACTACATCGAGTTGAATCACGGGATGAAAATATTGCTTGAAAACATTAAAACAAAATCAGTGTGACTTGTACCTCAGCAAGTAAAGTACTTGAACACTCAAGTTGAAGATGGAAAGCAGATACACAGAGAAAACCAAGTCTCCCACTGAAAAAGAAACCACAAACAGTTCTTCAGAATACTGTAGCTTCCTTTATTCACAAATTTTAACAAAACTATGAATGAAAAAAGCAATCTAGTAGTACCTTTCACAAACCTAACAGCAAATCAAGAACTCCTTCAAAAGCAAGCACTTACCTAGGACTTTCCCCAAAACCATTCTGCTTCCCCTAGGCACCATGTAGAAAGCCATCCTAATTTATGCAGCCAGTAGCAGCAATGCTCCCATCACAAGTACCTGTCTTGCTCACTACTGACTTCTGTGATCCTAAAATCATTATTTTATGCATGGAAACAGCTGTGGGACTGAGGGAGTGGCAGAACTACCATTCCTCCACCCCTCTTTTCTCCTTGCTTTCATCTTAGCTCTAGGAGATGCAAGCTCTTGCAATGTGCCTAATTTTTTGAGAATATTCAATTTGTTCATTTGTTCATCAATGAGTTGGATGAGGGGGTAGATGCCTCCTCAGCAATTTCACTGAAGATACAAAACTGGCAGGAGTGGCTGACACCTCAGAGGGTTGTGCAGCCCTTCAAAGGGACCTCAATAGGTTGGAGAGATGGGCAGAAGAAAACCTTCTGAAGTTCAACAAGGGCAAATACAGGGTCCTATTACTGGGGAAGAACAACCCCATGCACCACTACAGGCTGGGGGCTGACCTGTACTGCAGAGAGGGACCTGCCGGTCCTGGTGGACAACAAATTGTCCATGAGCCAGCAGTGTGCCCTTGTGGTCAAGAAGGCCAATAGAATCCCGGGATGTATTAGAAAGAGCATTACCAGCAGGTCGAGGGAGGTGATCCTGCCCCTCGACTCAGCCCTGGTGAGGCCACATTTGGAGTCCTGTGTGCAGTCCTGGGCTCCACAGTACATGAGAGATGTGGAGCTCCTGGAGCAGGTCCAACAGAGAGCCACTAAATTGGTCAGGGGCCTGGAAAATCTCTCCTACAAAGAAAGACTGAGGGAGCTGGGCATGTTCAGCCTCAAGAAGAGGCAGCTGAGACAGGACCTCATTAATGTGTATAAATACCTAAAGGGTGGGTGTCAAGAGGATGGAGCCAGGCTCTTTTTGGTGGTGCCAACCAACAGAAAAAGAGGCAATGGGCAAAAAACTGATGCACAGGAAGTTCCACCTGAATGTGAGGAAGAACTTCTTTACTGTGAGAGTTCCCTCACACTGGAACAGGTTGCCCAGAGAGGCTGTGTAGTCTCCCTCATTGGAGATATTCAAGAACCATCTGGATGCAGTCCTGTGCCACGTGCTCTAGGATGACCCTGCTTGGGCCATGGAGGCTGGACCAGATGACCCACTGTGGTCCCTTCCAACCTTATCGATTCTGTGATTCTGTGGATGGGGCTTTCAGCAACCTGGTCTGGTGGGAGGTGTCCCTGCCCATGGCAGGGGGGTTGGAACTAGATGATCTTTCAGGTCCCTTCCAACCCAAACCATTCTATGATTCTATAAAAGGGACCCTGTCATCTCAAGACTTAAACATAGTAACGGCAGCCATTCACTGACCAGCTCTGGGCAGCAAATTTAGGTGTCAACACTGAAGAAGAAAAGTCACCCTAAATTGCCCATGTATTGAAAGAGTAAGGTAATCCTCTGAGTTTGTGCTCAGAAGACTCTACTAAACTTCTGTTTGCCCTCTCCTACCTGGTGCACTAAGCCTCCTGAAATGTAAATAATGTAATAAATGTAATATAACATATGGTTCAGAAGTAGATAAGTTAACATTAGTGTATGCTTAAAGGTGGAGTTCAGCTGTAAGCATTTTGCTGGAGCAGCAATTATTAAAATACTGCTTGGAAAAGTAATAGGTTTTAATATTAGTACAGCTGGAAAACAAGCTTGGGATGGGAAAGGGATCCTTCAGTTTCTTCCCTATATAACCAGATTTTGGGGAAGAAACCACAATAAACTATCAGGTCAGTTTCAGTTCACCAGAAAAAATGCCAAGGCTGCCTTTCTCAGGATATTTTGAGTGCATTCACACTGGAAATACACAAGAATAAGAAGTCTCATGACATTTCTGCCAATTCATGTCTGGATTGCATTATCATTTGAGAAAGAGCCCAAGCTCCTCCCAGAACAAGGAGTCATTTCCATGAAGAGTTGTGAAACAGAGCCAAAGCTTAGAGGGGATCAAGGGGGAAGCAAGGGTGACGCAGCCCCAGGACGCCCAGTCACCCTGCAGCAAGTGGGACAGCCCCTCTGGGTCCTGCTGCTGGTGGCTGGGAGAGAGATGAGAGCTGCTCTTGCTAAGAGCCAGCCATCTAGACAGCTTCAACACTGAAATAGGAGTTTAGAAACTCAACTTTAAAGAAAAAAAACAAACAAACGAAAAAAACCCTTGGCCTCTCCTAGTTCACATCTGCCTAAGAAATGTATTCACTTAGGCTCATAGTGGTCTTGGCCCTCCCTGTCGAGGGAAGAGCTCTCCCATAGGGAAATTACCAGGAAAAAAGTCTACCTCTGCTGCTCTAGATTGCACCTGGGAGGAGCAACTCGATTCCCCCTGACCAGAGCAGGAGCCTAGAGACATTAACCTTGCTGGGCAAAAGATAACCTCTGCAAAGACTTCTGCAGTAAGACAGAGTTTACAAATCCCCCAGCCAGTCACACCTTGCAGAATCAAATTCACTTGGGTCAGGTATGTATACACGATAGGCAGGTATGTACATATGTGCACGTGTGTACAAGTGCACCTACATGTGCACAATAAACAACTTTGTAGTTATTGTTTCATTGTAAAATAGCCTTTCAGAGAAGCTTGTTTATTTAAAAAAAGTCAAGCTTAAATAGCCCTCCTCCTCCTCCTGTTTTCTCCTGGTCAGATTATGGTTTGCCACTGCATACTTGGCTCATTAATTCATTCTGTGCTTTCCATACATCTTTTGACTTTCTCCTCCCACAGCATGCAAGAGACTCACACACACAAGAGTAAGATTTGCATGTATGATTGGTCCTCTGATGCTGGTGGATCCTGACAAGTGCATCCTCTAGCAGGGTTCATCGGCTCCCTGGCCTGGCAGCCAGCCAGTAAATCCCAGCTGCACATAGCATACTGAGACACAAAGTGGATGAGGAACCATGGCATTGTGTGCCAATGAGCAAGGACCATGCCTGATGGCAGGGGAGACAGAAGTTGGCTGCATAAAAATTTCACATCTGTTTGCCTAACAAACGCCACCCATATGGAATAGTATTGACTAGACAGAAAGATTTGCCAGGTGCTTTTGAAGGCATCTCCAACCCAAAGAAGCCACCAAAATAACCCTACAAAAATGCTAAGTATTCTCTAGGTATATTGCACCGACAATTTCCCCTGCTCATGCTCCAGCTCAGGCAGACCCTGAGCACCTCTTTCCTCATGTTTATCCTAGCCCTCTACAGACTCTGTTGCCTGTGACCAAATGCAAGTGACTCATCCTTTTATTCACACTACATACAGTCACCTTCAGAATAAATGCTTCAACAGAACATCCATAGGATACACATATCTTGAGCGGAATAAGCACTGAAGCTCATATTCCTGCATGCCATCATAAGCCACTCACATGATGCCTTTGTGTCAGGATATCCATTTTGTCAGAACAGCTAAGCAAACAGAAGTAACATTACACAGGCATCCATCTCCTTGGATGTCTATGCATTAGAGAAGCACCATCACATCAGAGAGCTGCTGCTGAGTGAGTGTTAAGGTACAAACATGTATCACTGTGACACATCACAGCCTCTAGATATTGAAAGAGACATTTCAATAAGGTCACATGTCTAGTGCCAGCAGACAGGCAACCCTTGGAAATGACCCAGAGCTTAATATAGACAGCCATTTCAGGGAGACTGATACGATAGGATTATGCCCTGTGTTGAAGCACAGCTCCACAGCCAAATGCACTACCCAACTCACGAGGACTCGTAACTGAACTCAATTCTCTTTCCATACATCTTCAGCTGAAGTCACTGCACAGGAGTGGAGGTGTTTCCACTGAAAAACCATCAGCTGAGTCTTTTACGGGCTCAGTAACTTGTAAAACATTTGGACTACCATACTTGGAGATTAAAAATACACAAGAGAAGCATAGGAGTCATCTACTGTGACTGTGCAAATATCTGGTCTATATAAACCCAAGTCCTCATTGCTGGTTTCATTGTCTTCCTTCCAACTGTTATTATATCTTCTCAGACTTGAACTGTAAAATCCTTTGTAAGTGGAACATTTCCTACTTTGGTCTTACAGAGCATGTAGTGCCATGAGGCCCGAGACCCCATGCTACCAAACCACAAACGTTTGTCTGAGAAGCCAGGGGTCAGGTTAGGAAAGCTAAAGCCCTGATAGAATTAAATCTGGCCAGGGACATCAAGGGCAACATGAAGAGCTTCTACAGGTATATCAGTGATAAAAGAAAAGCTAGGGAAAATGTGAGCCCTCTCTGGAAGGAAACAGGAGATCTGGTCACCCAGGATATGGAGAAGGCTGAGATACTCAATGACTTTTTTGCCTCAGTCTTCTCTGGCAAGTTCTCAAGCCACACCACCCAAGTCACAGAAGGTAAAGGCAGCAACTGGGAGAATGAAGAACCAGCCACAGTAGGGGTAGATTGGGTTTGAGACCATCTAAGGAACCTGATGGTGCAGAAGTCCATAGGACCTGATGGGATGCAGGAGGGAACTGGCAGATGAAGGTGCTAAGCCATTATCCCTCATAGCTGAGAAGTCTTGCAGTCTGGTGAAGTTCCCACTGACTGGAAATGGGGAAACATAACCCCCATTTTTAAACAGGGAAAAAAGGAAGACCCAGGGAACTGCAGGCCAGTCAGCCTCACCTCTGTGCTGAGCAAGGTCATGCAGCAGATCCTCCTGGAAACTGTGCTCAGGCACATGGAAATTAAAGAAGTGATTGGTGACAACTAAGGGCAAATTGTGCCTGACAAATTTGGCAGCATTCTATGACGGGGTTACAACGTTGGTGAATAAGGAAAGAGCAACTGATGTCATCTACCTGGACTTGTGCAAAGCATTTGAAAGTGTCCCGTGTAACACCTTTATCTCTAAGTTAGAGACACATGGACTTGACAGATGGACCACTCGGTGGATAAGGAATTGACTGGACGGTTGCACTCAAAAAGTTGTGGTTAATGGCTCAATGTCCAAGTGGAGATCAGTGACAAGTGACATTTCTCAGGGGTTGGTACTAGAACCAGTTCTCTTTAACATCTTTGTCAGCAACATGGGCAGTGGGATCAAGTGCACTCTCAGCAAGTTTGCTGAAGACACCAAGCTAGGTGGTGTGGTCAAGGCACTGGAGGGAAGGAATGCCATCCAGAGGGACCTTGACAGGCTTGAGAGGTGGGCCCATGCAAACCACATGAAGATCAACAAGGCCAGGTGCAAGGTCCTGCACATGGGTTGGGGCAGTCCCAAGCACAAATACGGGCTGGGTGGAGAATGGATTGAGAACAACCCCTATGAGAATGACTTGGGAGCATTGATTGATAAGATCAACATGAGCCAGCAGTATGTGCTCACAGCCCAGAAAACCAAATTAATCCTGGGCTGCATCAAAAGAAGTGTGACCAGCAGGTCAGGG
>VZRW01002125.1:429530-442385 GCA_013398125.1 Aegotheles bennettii
GGTGGTGAGACACTGGCACAGATTGCCCTGAGGAGTTGTGGCAATTCCTCACTGGAATTATTCAAGGCCAGGTTGGATGGGCCTTTTAGCAGCCTGGTCTAGTGGGAGGTGTCCCTGCCCATGGCAGGAGTATGGAACTAGATGATCCTTAAGGTCCCTTCCAACTCAAAACATTCTATGATTCTATGATCTATTGCTGCTGCTCTCATTCAGGCTGATATAGAGGACACCCAGTCTGAAACAAGATGACAGCTCTAAAGACTTGGAGCTCTTGATACTCCAGATCCATAGACTGCCCCCCCCACCCCCCCATGCTGCTTTGCACAGCCCTGTTCCTGCTTAGCAGGATGCGGGCTCCAGGGCTGAACCTCTCCATCCCACCACGCACCATTCACATACCTGTTCATAACCACTTTCTCTTCCCACAGATGAACATCTTCAGTATCTAGCAAAACTACACGTGTGCAATGCTTGCCATGCTGTTCACACGGGAAATCAAAACTGTTTAATTTTGCAACAGGCAAATTGTGGGCTAATTTATATAGATGTATTTATTCAGTGACTCATTAACAGTAAGTATCAGGAACCTAATTTACTGCAACATCAGCCCACAGATTGTGGCAAATTACATTACACAGAGAAGCAGGACCCAGGTCTGTCAGAATTGACTCTTAAAGTTGAGGTTTATTTTTAGCACCCATTTCACAGCCAGATTTCTCCAGCAGGATGCTTTCTTTTGGTACTATCAGCCAATGCTTACCCACCCTATCTTTAAGTCTTTTTTATTATTACTAACATCATTATTTTTTATTCTAGTGACAATTTTATATATACATATATATATGTGACAAAACGTAAGCTTCCCTGAGGATGAAATAGGAAAGCATGTAGGAACCAAGTTCTTTAAAAAGCACCTCAATAACATGATGTCAACAAATAACTTTTTGTTCCTCTATGAAACAAAACATATATTGCTGAGGTGGTACAAGGAAAGTGAATATTTAGCTTGATTTATAACGGCTTTTAAAATTTAGATTTACTTTGCCTAGTAAACAAATGCAAGCCAATCTTTTCTTCAGGTTCAATTTGAAAAAGTTTGTGTTTAAGGCACTTGTAATGAAAGAATGTGAGAAGTAAGGATTAACACACAGATGTCTGCAGAAGGAGATGTTTCTCCTTGCCTGCAATGACCTAGTGGCCAGACTATTCACTCTACAGGCAAAAGAGCTTTTTCCTTCCCTCCACCTGATTCAAATAAATTAAGTCATTGTTTCATCAAGAGAAAGTTGTAACTATCAGGTAGGCTGCAGGGTATTCGGAAAAAGAGTTTTTTCTTGAGTTTCTCCTTTTGGAGCTGTTCTACTTCTCAATGAATATGTATAGATTCATTAAGAGACAGAGAAAGAGAGACTAATTAATACACTTAGCTAGGAAGGCTGGGTACCAAATCCCTGTACCTCCTCTAGTGAGTATCTCATTATCTGTATGAAGAATAACCAGGGGCAAAAGGCAAGTTATAAACATTCCCCTTCCAAGCCAGAGCATCGTATAGCTTGACAGGCAGAGGAGAGGTCTCGTGCATGGCCACATCGTGGCTGAGTGCCCTGAGAATCAGGCTCAGCACTAAAAGGCGATCCGTAACGATCAGTCTAACCTGGAAAACCCTGCCCTCCCCCATCTTTAAGTATTTAAAGGGGGAAACAGGGGAAAGGCAAAAAAGTTCAATTCTGATTTTAAGACACGCATTCAGAAATTAAAGTGCCTAAAACCAGCAAACCAGCAGTGCCCCCCAAAAGTCTCAGACCACAAGTCCCTTTTCCATACTACTCCAGATCAACACCTGTTAGCTTGGTCAGATGATCCCAGAGTTTTAAAATATTAACAATGTGTATGTCTTGAGTGCTGGGTTTTTCCTCTCACCATGGCTTTCCCAGATTGATGCATACAAGCTTTAGTATAAGCATTCATTTATTGCTTGCATTTAAATTTATACACAACCCATAAAAGATTAATACATAACCATGAAAAAGACTTTTATATCAGTCAGATCAGAATTAATGAAACCAGTCAAATAAGTAGGGGGCTGTTCTACATGTTTTTATGCTAACGTTATCCTACCACATGTTATACTACTCTGAAAGTGTTTTAATGTATTTTGTATGTGTTGTGAAATGCTTTTGTGGTCTCTTGCCACTGCACCCTGGTGAAAAACGCCCCCTGGTTAGAAGTGTTTGAATAAATTACTAAATACAGCACAAAGGAAGAAAGCCAGTACAGAAATTGGAGAGGAGGAGAAATCAGTGCGAGAAGAGAATATATTCTTAGACACAAACTCCCTTGCATAATACTTTGTTCAATAGATCATATTTTTCTTGAGCACTGAGGGAAGAGGCTTTTTGCAGATTAGAACATTTCGAGCATTTGATGGAAGGCAGGGAAAGTTTATAAATAAACTGAACTGCAAAGGAACAATAGGCACTAACATCTGTAGTCACTTGTGAGTTATGCTTCTAAGCATCAGCCTAAGAATATGAATTATTCCTTTGCAGACCATCCAGTCCATCACCCAGCCCGGGTCAATGAAAGTAAGAGTCCCTGCACTACCTTTATTTATCTTGAAGACTAACCCCAAGACAATGACTTTTTTTGTTGTTTGAGAACAGATGTATTGTATTTCTGAAGAGCTTTTAAATCAGGAGAAAAAAATCATTTCCTCTAACCCTTCTTTTTCTCTCTATTGAAGGTATAAATACAGTGCTCCACCTGCTAACACTCACAGACCAATAACTTAAATTTCTGGCACTTATTTATAGACTCAATAGATCCATCCACACCTGCTTTCCCCTTAATTAGTTGGCTATCTAAAGGCTTCAGACTGGCTGTTGACAGCTTCCTGTACTAATAGGAAGATCATTTAGGGCTGATGTAAAAGGACAAAATATATAAATAAAAAGATCTCACGCAGAAACACTAACAAGGAAAACATTACCACAAAAGGGGAAAAAATAACAAAAAACGAGAGGGGTGTGAGTTGTTGGGGACAGTTGTTTGGTTGTTTTTGCTGGATTTTTTTAAGCCAAACCTGAGACACGTTTAAGCCTGTAAAGGTCTGTAGGGTGATAAATAAGCAGTGCAAAGCCCTGATTCAGTACCATTATACTACTTTCAAGGTGTTTTGGATCATCAAGGAGGAGATGAAATCTTTAGCCTCCTCCCACTACACATCTTATAAAGAGAGCTATTGTGGTGGTAGGAGTCAAACTATTATTAGATTAGCTATTAGGCAGAGGGAGGAAAAATGCTTGAGAGAGATTTACTTTCCCCTGTGCTATCAGCTGAGTCACTAGAATAGTAGGCGTTTGAAGACTAAAATGACAGGAACATTGTAAGCACCTAAATAGGCAGGGAATGGGTTTTTTTTAAGAAAGCACTTGGGTCTTATTTTTCCAGGCTAGTAACCTGGGGGCAACATACATCCTTGCAAAAAACCTGGTCTCTCATCCCCAGGTAGGAAATGTGTTGAGGCAACACCCTGTTGCAACTTGCATCCAACCCAGTTCAAAGGATGGCTTTAGCTTTGAACAAGGACTGGAAGTTGCACAGAAAATAGTGGTTTTCTTCAGTACTCTGCTGCTTTTAAGTTCCTGCCTTAACACATAGGGTACAGCACCCAGCGCAAGGACATCCTCATCCATCTTATACCCTCCAGACAGAGCTGTAATTACAAAGTCTGGTCCTACCACTGCTCAGACCTTTCGAAGTTTTATTTTTAGGAGAACAGCTCCAATAAAGCACTCAAGTTTAACAGTTTCCAAGGCTCAAGGAAAAAAAATTACCTTGTGGTGTATGTTAGGACAGGAGGAAAGGAAAACTGTGTAATTAAATACCTAAGGATGAAATAGAACAAGTAGGATAGTAAGAATTAATTACTCATCTGAGGGTTTGCTTTGACCCGCTATTCTGCAGTCACACCTATTTTACTATTATGTTTCAATAACCCATTTTGTTCTGTTCCAAGGCTCAGACCTATGATATTACATTAGATGAATTTCCCACGTTGTTCTTCTCTGTTTGGGAAGTGGTATAATTATAGCGACTGATTTGGAGAGCAATAGTTTGAAAATGTTTCCTAAGGCGTACCAAAGTCCCATGATTTGTTAATAACTCACTTCTCTCCCAGGAGCTTTTTTTAGCTACTTCTTGAAATAACGTTAGTGCTTCATTGTGACATTTTCTTAATATTGTGGGTATGCCGAGAACCAAGGATAAAAGGAGGCATTTGGGTGTATCTGTTGTAGTGGAGGGCCAGCTTAGCCCTCACAAAGGCTGAGAAGCCTTTCTTGTTAAAAGATTGAGTCTTCAAAGAGGTCTGAAATCTCAGCTGACTCAGACTACCAGGGTATTTGCCGTGCCTCAAAAGAGCCTGTTTGTCATCCAAAGTTAGGGACTTTTGAGTGACTCAAGATGCCTCTTCAAGACACACTAACTGGGGCTTAAACATCCCATCTCTGACCCTACCCCTCGGAGAGGGTTGTGCCAACATTGCCATCAGGAGCTCACTGCAACCCTCACCTGCCTAAAGGCTGTCCAGGACAGCCTCCAAGCAAGGGTATCAGACTCTAGTGCACCCAGGAGAGTTCAGACCCCTCTCACCTGCCAAAAAGGTGTTTAACATATCTTGCACCCATCTGCAAGTGCCTCTAGCTCACTCCAAGATTGAACTCCAGCAGGATAAGGGGTATACACGCAGACCTGGAGCCCTGGCTCTTCATCACATGCTGGGGCAACACAGGGGCCAGGACTCAGCCACAGGTCAGATCCAGAAACCCACTTTACAGGAGACAATCGTAGGGAAGCTTAATACACAGCTTCTGAGGCATTAACATTTCAAGAGCACTGGAAAGAGGCCAGGCCAAAGATACAGGCAAGTTTTTCATCTTGCCCGAAATGCAGGGTGGGAAGGAAATGGAGATCCATCAGCCTGCTGTTGCAAGTCATTACAGCCACCACAGGAGAAAGCACTGAAAACTTGGGAGAAACAGACCACAGGTTTGAATTCCCTTCCTCTTCTGCTAGCCCACAGATACTTCAAAACGTGGGTATAACTTCCATTCCACAGTAACAAAATCAATTTTGTTACACAAAAAAAAAAACAAAACCACTTTAGCATAAGACACCATATTTCCTCTTTAATGATATATATATATATCAAGTAAGAACCTTTATGTTAACTTCAAGTGCTTAATTCATCAGTATTTTCAACAACAAAAAAACTATTCAATAGACCTAGGAAATTCAATGAAAAATATCTTTGTTATAAGAAAGTCTGGACTGCCCAGTAACACATACTGCTCTGGATAAGCAGTCCTTTGGAAATAAGAAAATTCAGGTGTGCAACTGTCCCCTGACCTCAGTTCCCCTATAACACACTTTGTAGATGCAAGGAAAGGTGGATGACCACCAATGACCATCGTGGGACAGCATCAGACACCTTCCTTTTGCTAATGCTGACTGCACCATAGGTGTACTGTACCACATATCTGCATACATCTACAGCACACTCAGGTACATAGCCTACAGCAGCACCTCAGCCCTGCACTAAAGCTGTAATATTATCTTATGCCTTGCTGCCATTAAATCCCCACTTAGAGATATTTGTCTCCTTGCTGCATCTCAGTGCTGAAATGCAATTCCCAGGTTCTCCCTAGCACATAGGTGCTATGTTCCTTTATGCATGCATATACACACACAGGTATGTGGATTCAGCTTCTCACCCACTCTGAACTTTTTTTGTATCACCCTCCAAGCCCTGCCAAAACTGCAGCTAATCCTCCCACCATTCAATACTGCTCCAGCTAATACAGTGACTGCAGCTGGAGCACTTGCAGATAATTCCCAATGAGCACTGCCAGCTCCAGGGGGGCAGAGTTAATGTTTTATTAGCATGTACCTTGACTCTTTATTTCCTGGATTTGAATTTTCCACTTGGAGAGGTCTCTGCTACAACTGGGTCATCTTAACTCTGCATTAATAGGGATTTTTTTTTTTCCCCACGCGACCCTCAGAGCTCCTTTGTGGTCAGGTACCCGTAATTATCTTCAAAGACTTTCTTTCAGAGTTTATAGCATCTTGTGTTGCATATCATTTCTGGAATCAAATTGAGATTTGTTAAGCAAATTACAAATCCCAAATACTGACAACAGCCTAAGCTAATGCAGAAAACTATAAACGTAATTTGACCAATGAAGAAATCTACTTACAATCAAGCACATCTCTACAGCATCACGGAGTGAGAAGTCCCTGTATGAGAGGATGACAGGACAGAGCCAGGAGCTCACTGTCATTTTCAGGCAAATGTTTGACTTCTAGAAGGTATACTCCAGTCACTTAGAGTGATGACAGCACCTTTCCCCAGAGCAGCTGGGCAGGGTGGACATCCCCTGTGCCGCACACCTTTCTGGACCCAACACATGGCCAGTAGGCAGGAGCTCCTGTGAGGGAAGCCAAGCAGAGCCTGCAAGGAGCTGCTCAGTATCGTACAAACACTACCAGGCCAGCAGTGCTGGCACATCATTCTCTCAGCCTAGTGACAAGCCAGGCAAGCACATAACCATTTAGAATAAATATCTACATGACCTGGTTGTCCACCCCCTTCAATCCTACATCCACCCAGTGTGCCCACGGGGAGGCTTCTTCAGCCTTATGCCAAACCAGAGCATTACAACTTTGTTCTGGTGGTTTGGCACAATTTCAGGATTCTCCCTTGATCCCCCAAGCCTTGTATAAATGTAAACTTCCCACTGAGACTGAAAAGAGGGTGAAGCAGGTCCTGCAGCTTTTCCTTTTAATAGTTGCTCAGCTGTAAATCATTATACAGCAGGCAAGGCAGGAGAGCATATGGCCCCGTGGTTGCTACAGAGATAAGTGGGCAGTGCCAGATGCCCCAGCTGACCCTGTAACAGGTACCTGCCCTTGTAAAGGGAGCAACCCTGTCAGAGGCCTTGTGACATGCCATCAGCATCAGTGGTCACCAGCAATCCAAAATGTAATAAGACCACTCCTCCTCCTGCCTCCATGACCGCTCTTTACCTCACTTTTCTGCAAATTGATCAATTCTCCAGCCACGTAACAAAGGTTTTCTCCCACGTACCCTGTGTGAGTGTCCTCCCACCTAGTGCCTAGAAGAAAGTCTAACCTGACATGGCAGCAACTTGAACCATCCCAGAGCACTTCATCTCAACATACGACAACCTCACCAGCGCTATTATACATGAAGTGCACTCACCCACGTGTGAACGGTCGCTCGCAGGTCACTGCTTCTGGGATGGCTTAAAAGCAACCCTAGGTTCAAGTCAGCTATACTATGTATTAAAACTTGGAGCTGGAGTTTTTCTTTATCATCACTTAATAACATGACAGCCTTCACTAGACTGGAGACTAAATGATGTGGACAGAGTATTTTATACTGACCTTGATCAGAAGTTGCTCCAGGATGACCCAGTTGCTTCAACAGTGACAACCATTGGGTAATAGACTACTTTTCACTCCCTCTCCTCCCCCTCTCTCCCACTGCAACATCATTGGAAAACAATTCCTTTAATCTGTTAAATAAACCAACCAAAACATTTGACTCACCCTTTTGAATAAACAGGCTTCAGCAAGGTCTGTGTTTTAGGAAAATTCTCCCACATCTTCTACATCCTACCCTATCCTGCTGCAGTGCAGCTTGGATTTTAATTCCTCAACTAAAGTGTTTGGCTTCTGCATTCCATACAAAAGTTTTTAAGTAGAGGCCTCTTTTTATCTATTCCTACAGCTGCTTCTTACAATTGCATTGGCTATCTATTTATTTTTCTGCTTGGGAAAAAAATAGTCAAACCAAGTAACTCGCCACTATGATTCTTAAAGTATATATGTACTTTTCTATAAAGCTCTGCAAATTTTACAGAACTTCATCCCCTTCTTCTCTTAATAAGGTTCATTTTAAAGGGCACCAATATTCCCAAGGAAATGGTGCAGCCTTTTCTTACTGCACCAGAAAACACATTTCAAACATAAACAAGCTAGCAGCAACCATATCTTTGTTTGGCAAATGGAGTAGTCTCATCACTTAGTCCTGCTCATAGCAACACACAAAGGAGTACTCTGTAGCCAGGGGTAATAGCTGATCCCATAATCTGGCACTAACACTTAGAAAGATTAATTACCCTATTAAGATCTTAGACACTAGTAAGAAAATCTTTGTATAAACCTTTTAACTCACAACAAATGCAGCATATTTGGTGCCATCAGTTTGTTGCACAATAAAGGTTCTCACCCTCCCACACTTGTTCAGTTTTGTCTCCCATAGCATATAAACACACACACACACACGTGCTCACACACACTTGTTTTGGGGGTTTTCTCTTTTCTTTTTTTCTTCTTTTTTTTTGCTGTTTTCCCAATACAAAGGAATAAAGTACAAGCGTGTTCGGAGCAGATAAAGTAAAAACTCCTTCTGTCCCCAGATTGGCTGCCTCAGAGATTAAGCAGCAAGAGCAGACGCTTGCTGATTCAAAGACTGCTGCTGTGTCAGAAACCAGAGGCACCTAAACAGATTCAGGTTGTAATCCCTGCACACGTTATATACCCAAAAATATGAGGAGGGTTAAATTATTAAAGCACGTTATCAAAGACACCTTCTAAAGTACATCGTTCCTGATTAGCACCATCAGATGCCAATGCAAAACAGCTCATCACCCTGGCACGGCCTCCCACTTCCACACTATCTCACTCTCTCACTCCATCCTTCTCCGCCACGTCGGCACCAGCAAGAAAAGCCGCAAGAGTGTGAACAGGCTTAGATAAAGTGAATGTGAGTCATCCAGCAATGTTTAAGATCACCATTAGAGCCCCAGCTATCCATAAGGCGATTGTACGTGATTAAAGTCTGGCACAAGAGAGAAACACATGCTTCAGGTGCAGCCTGTGTGGAAGCGGCCAGGGGCTCTCCCCCGCTGGGAAGCAAGTGGAAGGACCCAGGGGATAATGCTTTACCTGCATCCCTTATTTGCATCTGGGAACCAAGCGCCAGGCTTTGCACTTAGGAAATGCTTGGGCTGCAAGATAGAGATGCGGTGTAACATTTCACAGTCCTTTTCTGAAGGACCACTTCCATAGAGTATTGGAAAATCTTTGATGCTTCTGTCTCACAAAGGAAATGGTGGGAACACCTCCTGCCTTAGGTCCTTAATGCAAGAGGCATCAGCAGTAACTTCAGATTGCCAACAAACTGCCCATAATACAAAGACCACATCTGCTTTGATGCATTCTCTCTGAACACTTGTTGCCTGAGCTTACTATTTTGATTTCAAATTATATCTGAAGAAGCTGACCTTGGGAACATACCAGGAATCAAAAAAAAAAAAAAAAATAACATTCACATCCTAAAACATAGACTTCTCACTGCTCATCACGGCTGTTTTTGATAACTGCTGGGCCCAAGTTTTGTCAAGGATGATTTCATCTGTCAGTGGCTGGTGTGAGTGGGTGAGTGGCCTTCGTTACTGATACACAGGGAACATCTGACACCAGGAGCTATCTGAACAGCTTTTGTTATTCACGTCAGACATCAGCCACACAAGTAGCTGCTGCTTTGCAAATCAGACCCTGATGACTGAGCAGACTTGCTGTGTTTCCAGTGCTTTCCCCATGAACCCCCTCAGTTGGGTATAACCCAGCCTCGCTATGCAATCCCATTGTTCAGATAAGCTGTCAATGACATTATTTGCACAAGACTACGCTGAGGATGACCCATTTCTTCCTCCCTGACATCTGGTAGGATTTGTGTGACTCAGTGGTCAGGACAGAGCATGGTAACTCTAATAATCTTCCGGTGTCACATCCAGGTCCCTTTCAGTGCCTTATGGCCCACACTGCTCCTGCCGCAGCGATTATGGAGACAGCAGTTGTGCTGCAATTAGGATCCTCCTGGGCCAGCCAATCTGAATTAGCAGCAGAGGCCAGCTGCTCTGCTGCCAGCCAGATCTTTTTGGCACAGCTTCCTCTCGGGCATTCGTCCCCTCCTGGAACCCATCCCCTTTTCCCAACCACCGACAAAGCTCAGGTAAGGCTTTCGATGAAGAAAACTGCCTCCTTTCCACTAATGCTGGCCCCATCCAACACTGCAGCCAGCCGAGCCTTTCCCCAGGGAAGCCTCAGCCAAGAAAGGCTGAGTCCAAAGCACAACCCAGCACCCCGGTGTCCCATCCCACAGGGACCTGCTGCAGCTTTGGCCCTTCTATGTTGTTTTCACTGCTAGAAGCCATGCTTTGCACACAGTGGATGTGCACAATTCTTTTAGTGTCAAAAGATAAAGGGGGGAGTATGTTCAATATTGATCTACTCTGTCTTTTTCCCCTCCTGATAATGACCCAGAGAGTTACAAGTGTGACCACCTCTGAGTCACACATTAAGAAGCTCTCAATATGGTTTCATCTTTCAGTTTTTTCCAGCATTAGAGTCCTGCACTATTTGTATTTCTGTTCAGTAAGGAAGAAAAAAAAAAGGTGGACTTTTTTGTTTGTTTCCCACTGTTGCCAACAGTATATAACAGCCTGTACTCAAAAAAAAAGACCAAACACAAACCCACGCCTACTCATAAGCCTTTTCACTTTTGATTTGTTACCATCTCTGTTTTTCCTCTGTTCAGGCTTGAGCAACAGACAAGCCATGGTCATGTTTATTCTTGGTCAGTTTGACTTCCTTTTTTTATTATTATGAATTATTTCCATATTGTAATGAATTATTTGTCTTACCTTTTTTCTTTCATTTTAAACATTATTAAAAAAAAGAAGAATATCAGTCTACTGTTGTCCCTCAGGAGCAATAGTCTCCCAAGAGATTTCAACACCCTTGCCTGGAGTGCTATACAGCATGGTGCTATGACCATGGCCATCATAAGAAAATCTAGAATAGGAGATGCACCCTCAGTTTTCTTACAAAGCCAGTAGCTCATTCTGACGTGCCTGCTTTCACCCTTCCACATCTTGTAGGGGAGATGGATGGTTCCCTAAGCAGATGAAGCTAAAACCACCATAGCTAGTCAGCGCCATTCTGGTGAGGAGAGCTGACCTTAACTACCTTCATAACCCCAAGTCTAGAGGGACATTGGTAAAGAGCTACCAGGTTTCATGAAATAGGTTCTGAAAATAGGAAAGTTGTTCTTTAGTACTTCCCCTGGGTGCAGGTTGATTTTACAGCTGTGTTCCTCTTCCTAGGTTGAAATTGTTACCACCTTCCTCTTAGGTTAATTTCAAAATTACTCTTCTTTCAAACAGAAGAAAACCTGTCGATAGTGCACTGTTTCAAGAATACCCGTGAGTTTTATCACCATTTGTTTTTGTTGATGTTGTTAAATTAGCTGCTTAAATATGTATGTCAGAGAGTGAGAACAGTATTTCCTTAAGCTGCATGTGGGGTTTTTTTGAATGGTTTGATTTGTTTAGCCACACTTAAACTGGCCACATCTCAGATTATATAGCTAAAAGACACAGAAGAGCTGACAGGTATTTTGAAGGAGAATATATTTGGGTAGATAAGGCACATATTCCCCCCCAGTTCAGAAGGGCACAAGCACACTGCCATACAGCATTCAGCACATGCCTTCACCCCATGGCAGATGTTCAGTTCTCAGAATCACAGAATCACAGAATCCTAGGGGTTGGAAGGGACCTCGAAGGATCATCCAGTCCAACCCCCCTGCCAGAGCAGGGTCACCTAGAGTCCATCACACAGGAACACATCCAGGTGGGGTTTGAATGTCTCCAGCCAAGGAGACTCCACAGCCTCTCTGGGCAGCCTGGTCCAGTGCTCTGGCACTCTCACAGTGAAAAAGTTTCTCCTGATATTCACATGGAACCTCCTGTGCTCCAGTTTGCATCCATTGCCCCTTGTCCTATCATTGGTCAGCACTGTAAAAAGCTTGGCTCCATCGTCCTGACCCTCACCCTTTACATATTTGTAACCATGGATGAGGTCACCCCTCAGTCTCCTCTTCTCCAAGCTAAAGAGATCCAGCTCCCTCAGCCTCTCCTCATAAGGGAGATGTTCCACTCCCTTCATCATCTTAGTGGCTCTGCGCTGGACTCTCTCAAGCAGTCCCCTGTCCTTCTTGAACTGTGGGGCCCAGAACTGGACACAGGACTCCAGATGTGGCCTCACCAAGGCAGAATAGAGGGGGAGGAGAACCTCTCTTGACCTACTAACCACCCCCCTTCTAATGCACCCCAGGATGCCATTGGCCTTCTTGGCCACAAGGGCACATTGCTGGCTCATGGTCATCCTCCTGTCCACCAGGACCCCCAGGTCCCTTTCTCCTACACTGCTCTCCAGCAGGTCAGCCCCCAGCCTGTACTGGTGCATGGGGTTGTTCTTCCCCAGATGCAAAACTCTGCACTTGCTCTTGTTGAATTTCATTAACTTTCTCCCAATCATTCACCCATCAATTTAGTTAACACAGGGGTGGGATGCGACTTCTTTGCCACTGCATTGCTATTTTACTTCCCACAAAAATTACCACCGAGAGCATGGCAGCCCTGAAGATGTCCCCAGCCTGCTTTGGTCTTGAGGTCCCCCCACTGCAGTGGGTCCCGGGGGGTTGCGCGGAGCTGCCCAGAGCACGGCCCCCGGCCCCTGCTCGCAGCCACCTACGAGGATGAGCACAAACCCTGCTCTGGTACCATCCCAGGAAAACAGCCCACCTACGACATTTTTACGTGTTCTTCATTAAAAAGATGCTAGAAGAGCATTTGGTGCCCTGCCTGGAGCGGATGGACAGGCGGACCGAGGGGAGGACCGGAGGGGAGCGCGGGGGGG
>VZRW01002125.1:442396-477455 GCA_013398125.1 Aegotheles bennettii
GGGGGGGGATGTTGGTGGTGTGATAATTCCGTGTAGTTTCCCCCCCTCTAGCGATGGAAACCGAGATTGCGGGTTTCTCCTCCTGTGCTGGAAAAAGACGAGAGGCTATAAGGAAATCCCAAATCCCCTGCAGCAAAAAGTTCGGCATCTGGCATGACGCTGGAGGAGCGCGATGACCCCTCAGACCTGCTGCTGGACCTCCCCGCAGGAGGTGGGTCCAGGAGACCACCACGTCCCAGGCCAGGGGCTCAGGAGCCCAGTTGCTTGATCAACATTTACAAAGAAACCCCCCCCTGCCAAGAATTGGGGGTAGGATTTTCAGCTTGGATCAGCACATTTCCTCACACAGACAAGAACAAAATGGGATGGTCCATGTGAACTGCTCTGGTTCTTCCGTTGTGTTTTGCCTGGCTTTAACAATTGCAGGGTTCATAAAAGAACATGTGTCTTCACAACACTGCTTGGCAAGGCTTTTCAAATATTTACAAAATGTATTTGGTATCCCCTGCTAATAATAGCCCAAAAGGTCCTCAGATGGAGCACGAGAGACTGAGGCACTCTTGTTCTGGCTGCTATTTCGCAGCCTTGCTTCACAATGCTGAAAGACTTCTCAGTTCTTGTAAAAGGCTAAGACAGGGAAACAGATTGCAGAGGTTCCCAAGGCTGTTATTTTAGGAAACACTGCTTCAGTGGTGGAATTGCATGTTTTATCCAACCCAAGTTGTGTGAGGTCTCCGGTCCTTACTCACTTTTGTTCAACTCACTTGTTGAAACTGAGGTGAAAAACCTGTAGAAGCAAACAAGCTCACTGCAAAGCTTTCTTGGGCTTGCCCCTCTGTAGAGAAAATTACTAGTTTTGAGCACACTACATTTCTGATACCAGATGCCAAAACCAAAAGACGTGGTTTCAAAACTCCCTGTCCTTGGAGATGAGCTATATGACTAAATCTCACCTATACAACCAGCAAAAACAGAGCCTCACCCCTGCCATAGGGTAAGCACTAAACCACCTGGAGCTACTCGAACTGAAGGAAAGCAAATCAACATTTCTTTCTTATGCTATGGACTGACAAAGGGAGCCAAGCAGGCCTCGTTGGGACTGCTTTGCAGCATGGACCTGTAGGAGAGACCACATTTCCCACTCCCTTCCTTTGGTCCCTGTCACACACATGGTCCCCAGGGGCCTGAAGTCCCCACTGCACTAGGAAAGGGAGTCAACAGCATAAACCCTCTATGAAATCTCTGTGGGAACAGGAACAAGAAAAAGGGGTTACGTTGTATTGCCTGTTCCTGTAACAGCCCAAGCATAGTCCCTTTGCTGGGCTACCATTCCATTTGACATCTTCCCCTGCAAAAGCCACAACTCTGAGTCCTTTCTGAGGACCACCCAGCATCATGCCTGGGGGTCCAGAGCCAGAACCTCAGCTAAGATGAGGTTCAGGGACAGACCTGTGCAGCTGGATGGGGATGTGCTTGGGGTGCAGGACAGGTAGGATCAACAAAACTCAAATTCCTGTCCTGACAGGGGTGGTCAGTTACATTTCCTTGTATCCATCTGCTAACATTAGAGAGGGATCAGACCTATCTCAGCTGTGGGTCTTGCTTGGTGCAGCAGAGCAATTACAGCCTGCAAATGAGATCCAGGTCCCGGCTGTATATTCCCTCTCTTTAAGCATCACTCAAGTCCCACTAAATTTCAGTTTAACTCCAACATACAATTAAATTCCGTCTTAAGTGGAAACACCCCTCTGAACTGGGCTCAGAAATGCAGCTTTCCCAAAGTACGTTTTAGGAGCAGCAAACTGAAGAGAATGGCTGCTGTCAGGCTCCATCACCAAAAACAACCCCTCTGGGGCAGCAGAGTGGCAAGCAGGTTGGTCCCAGCTCAAGCTGGTAGAAGAAAGTTTCTCCTTCAATACATGTGCTTTTTGGGTTTTTGCCTTTTTTTTTTTCCTCCTCCTCTTTCCTCCCCCTTCATGGTGGAGGGGGAAGGAAGAGGCAGGAGTCACCAGCTGTATTTTGGTGCCAGAAATATGAATAGCAGTGCTCAGTGGTGGTGAGGGTGTTCTGTGGGGCACATCTGGGGCTCCAGAAAATATGGAGTGGGGCCAACCCTAGCGGAGTCACATCCCTCTCCTGCTTTCAAGAGTACCACAGAAGGCACACCAAGGACATACACATATTTTGTATGAAAGTCTTGCATAGGATGGCAACACAGCCTGAGCAAGGAGATTTGATGCATGTGGACACACATGGGTGCCCTTCTCTCATGGCGTTGTGCACAGTCTTCCTATCAGGCTGTAAACTGATATCCCAAAAACAAAATGATGCTTCATTACTTAGAGTGCCTCACAGAGCACAGGCTTCAGGAGCTGCACAGAAACCCTTTGTGGTACATTTGTTGTCTGCTGCACTGCAGTGCTGCCCTGGATTGAGTCCAGGCTCTTGGTGGGACAGAAACGTGTCTAGTGAAAAGTCTTTGACATGAAATACTCAATAGCCACAGGTTTGCACTGCTGCCTAGTGCACAGCAAGTACTGCACAGGGAAGAGGAAGGAGATACTTCTAAACAAGTCTAAAACCTCCCCATAACAGCCAAAAGGCACGTTAACATTGGCACCAAAATAAGCTACGATGAGTCCGTCAGGTAAGGGAAGAGACATGTAACTGCAGTGGGATTTCTAGGAATAGCGTTGTTTCTCATCTCTCTGGAGAATTCATGTGAAGAGCTGGAAACATGGAAGATAAACTAAAGCACCTACAGATGTCCCAAGGCTTCACTAAGGGACATGGCAGGGCAGGTTTTTTAGGCACTGATCACTGCAGAAGGGTGTTGAGCACATTCACATCAGTCAAAGGATGTCTCTGCACACTACCTGGACTCAAGGGGATGAAGCAGAGTTGTGAGAGCAGAGGCTGCACAGGGAGGTCCCAAGGCTCAGCCCATTCCCAGTCATGCCTGACTTTCCCATCCACTGGTAACCCCACATGCAATACCCGGGGTCAGCTCTGACCATCAGTATTGAAGTACTTACATTGACTGAGCTGGACTTGGCTGGATTAGATTCGCAAGCAATGATCTGCCATAAGGCCTGTCCCACCACATCCTCTACAGCAACAGCTACTTACTTTGGGCTGACAGCCACTCATCCTGATGGGCTGGTCCCTTTGTTTAACCCTTTTCATCCAGATGATCACTCTTAGCCTCACTCTAGATCGTGGACTCCCAAAAACTTCTGCTGGCAGCCTGCACCAGCTGGGAGCACTCAGCCACTGGCATCCCATAGGATCCCCAGAACCTATGGTATTAGCAGGAACAAAACCAAATGCTCATGCTAATGTATGTATCTGAATCCAAATTGCATCCACCTCTAAACAAGACAAACTGAGTCTCCAAGGACACCACCACACACTTGCCTGTGGCATCACAGGCTGGAAATCCTGCAGGCCATGGCTATGTAGGTGCTAGATCCACTACCCTTTGGTACCTCTCATCTGAGCTGCTGGTAGCCTGTAGCAGTGTGGGCCCACGTGCTTTTGGGTGACTCAACCTTCTCCATTCCCAAATGTAAGAAAACTAACGTGAGAAGAGTGCAGGAACAGCCTCATGCTCCATTTCAGCTCAGCTCTTCTGGAGGCAACAAGCGTACATGCAAGTGTGAAAGTCAGTGTCTGGAGAAGACAGGCACTGCAAAACACACATGAATGAACGTATGGTTTCTATATATTTACTTCACAACAGTTAAAATACTGCCCAACAACATTACCACAGCCACGTTTGACAAACCAAGAGCTGCTCCTGGTTACTAGATACAGTAATTTTCTACACAGACACTGCGATTTGTCCTTCAGGATACTTCACAGCCTTGTCATGAATCTCTATGATTTACAGTACCTGCTGCTAGCTGGAGCTCACAGATGGAGCACCAGTACTCCAGACTGACAATACACAGCCAGTAACGCTGAGCAGGGATGTGTCACCTCTAGAAAGGTTGAAAATAGGACAAAAATATCAGAGAACAGAAATAAACTTCTGGGAGAGGCTATTTTGGTCTTCTAATCTGAATATTGAGGCTTAATTTGCTATTTTACACCGGGCCAATTAGACACCCACAAAATGACACAAGACTGGTTTGCTGCTGATGAGTGTTCTGGGTTTGTAACTCTTCTATCACTACACTTAGTCACTCACTCTTGTGTGGTCAACTTATGGGTATCTTTCCAGGGGGGGTAGCAAGGGAGGGAACATATTATCAGAGATATTAATGAAAATGTCATCAAGAAACCATCCTTCCCCACTGATGCACCCAAAATTGCTTAAATAGGTTACTTGCCATTTTCAAACACCAGAATTTCAAGTTGTCTGCCAAAATTAAACAGTTAGCTTTGTATACTAGGGAAGCAGCAGGGGGAGGGAGGAAAAGGAAGAAAACACGTACACACACACACACTTTCCTGGCTTTTAGGAATAAGGACAAATTTTTTTGTGATATCAACATCAGATCATCTTGAAAAAAAAAAAAACAAAACATAAAACCAAAATTAACAAGCTAATTGTGGGATTAACCAGCTATATTTAGCTGTTCAGCAAGGGCATTGAGTGCTCAGAAAGGAACGGCAACTGGGTATCAGTGGAAGTCTTTGCCACGGCAGTACTGTGAGCCAACGCTTCTCTGCTTGTGGCACAGTCTGGAAAGGACTGCATTCCTGTCTGTCATGAGTAGATCACTTAAAAAGTGATAAGAAACATTTCTAAAGGAATGATGAAAAATGTCAAAACATTTTAAGCACTAAAAGCAACAAAAGATTTAATTCCGAGTTTTCCTCCTCTGCCCAGCCAGAATTATTGTCATCAGGGATGCCTGAATCTCTCATAAGATTTTTTTTTTCATCTTTTTTTTCCCCTCTACTAAATTTAACAATAAACCTGTAAGTTTTAAAAATAATCCTGTAAATTCTAGACATATGACATGTTTAATCAAGGAAACTGAGCCCTCCTAGCAGCCAAAGCAATTTCTAGCAGACTTGCTGACACACATTAGGAGACACAGACACTATAGACATTAAGAAGTGATAGAAAGTTTTCAACAGCCTCTCATAGATGCTATAGACGAGGAGAAGAAAGAAGGATGCACAAGGTGATCCACACATGCCATGCACATGCCCACTTCACACACTGCAAACCACCCAAAAGGCTAGAACAATCTCCAGACACACCTCGTTGGTGTGACCCTAGCCACACTTAGTTTTAACATTAATAACCTGAACTCTGGAGAGGACATCCTCACCTAAGGTGGTACAGACAATACAGGGAGGACCATGTTTGCTCAGCATTACTCTAAGCCTGATGGGCCATGTTCTGCAGATGGGGAACCATGGAGCTTGGTGTCTCTCACAGCACGTATGTGAGTGTGCACTGGCACAGACACGGCAACCATTCAGCAATTCTAGGTTCAGAGACATCATTTCAAAGCATAACAAATGGTCAGGATAGTTAGACCGTTATTCCATCTCTATCAGAAGATATTTACTAAACAAAACTACCCAAGCCCACACCAATACCAGCCTTCACAGCAGTTGACCACCAGCTTTCTCTCAGCCACTACCTTCCAGTCAGAGCTTTTCCCAGTTGAGTGCATAAACAAGCTGAGTTTGCCCTGTGACAAATCTGGTGCTGACTCAGGAGGACATTGCCAAGCTCTTGTTGAGGGTGAAAGAGGTGCTTCTGTAGTTTTGGCTCCTCGGGCACTCTGGCCCCACAGGAGTTTGGAAAGGCAGCAAACATCAGTCATCTTTAGGAGGAGAAGTTTCAGGGCATGGAAGGGGTTTCAGCTAGATGGGGATCTTGGAAGAGATCTGCATCCTTCAGAGAGCTTAGAGAAGCATGATTTTCCTGGGAAGATGATAACTTTTTGGTGACCGATTTCCAAAAAATAAAAACCGAAAGTAAGTTAAGTGTGTCATCATTTTCTGTTATCCTTACGCCTTTTTCTTCTCATTTCCCCGCACACACTGATAACTCCCATGTAATTAACTTTTTTTTTTCTTTTTTTAATGAAAGAAGCTTTGGAGCTGCTTGTATCTCATGCTTCCAAGACAGGCAGAAGCTTTTTTTAGGAGACCAGCAGATCAGTCAAGCACAGGACCAGTTGTTTTTTTGACTCCCATCAGGAGCCTACTTGTCCTGAAAAGCCTTCATTGTGCTCCCTGTGGGCAGCAGCCAACGCAGACCTCCAGCAACTGATGAACCCGAAAGGATCGGTGGCTGGAGAGGAAAGGGGGTGAGAAGGGTGACCCTCCTAAATAACTTTCGCAAAGTGACTCATCCTTTCACTGACAGCATTAACATCTCTGCTCCTGCCAGCTGGGCAGCTGCTGCAGCCCTCTGAGCAGTGAGGGAATGTTTTGTTCCAGAGATGGGGAAGGGGGGTGCGAGGGGGAAACAGCCCTTCTGCTTGCATGTGAGCGTGCATGTGTAATTGCCGTATGATTTCAGCTATTTTGACCTAATAAGAGTTGCTGCATTAGTCACCAGCCTTGGTATGAACAGATGGATTTGCAAGAATTTCAAACAGAAGGGGAAGGAAAGAAGAGAGATGAGAGATGCCACAGACCCCAGGACAAAAGGTCATCCTGGCCATGGGAAGCAGGGAGGTCCCACACAGCACAGCTCCGCTAAGCCGGACAGATCCACAGCACCCTGGGCTTGATCTGAGTGGTGACTTTCCATCTCTGGGCACTAAGGTGCCAGGAGACCCTGTCCCTCTTACAAACAATCAGACTCCACTGCTCCACTTGTGCTGAAAAAGTTTCTCATGCAAAAAACCAAAAGCACAGCTGACATTGTAAAGTGGTTTCTTTAAAAACCTCAGTATTTTTGTCACATTATAGGATCACAGCTTTCAGCTCTTCATCATAAAGCTACAGTTCAAGTCAGTAAAGCTTGCTTGGGGCACAAACCGCCTGGTTTTGTGCAGGAAGCATATTTGGTGCCTCGCTGATGAGAAAAGGCATGGCAAGGCATCAAAGCAGCTTTGCCTTGCTATCCTCTGAAACCTCTAGATTAGCCAAACATGAGCCTCAGGTCCACAGGGTTGAGCCCACCAACATTAGGAACGGCGATTCAGTGCATCAGGAACACTGTTTCTACAGCCAATATTTACTTTTCCAAACTGGAGCAGGCAGGCTTTGCCATCATGCATGGAAATATATGCAGTTCTCTACTAAAAATATTTCTTAGCCTCCCCCTTTCCTCCTCACTCCAAAAGCTGCCTTTTTGCACAGGGCTCTGCTGACTCCACTGCCAAGGAGGAGAAGACATCTCCCCTGTGCACAAGCCTTGTTCTAGCAACCCCCACAAAAATTGTTTTCTCTCCCCAAAAGCTCCATCCAAGTCCACAGGAAAACTCTCACTGGCTTTCACTATGGAGTATCAACTCCCACATTCCTGAAGCCACTAACTTTCCCCACGCTGTCCTGTGTCACTCTTTCCCTCGGCAGCTTTCATGCAACAAATGCAAGCAACGCAACATCCCACATACCTGCACCACAGCATTTACCCAAGTAGATTCCTGCATAGGGTTGAAGATGGAGCATGACAGAACAGAAGAGGACTCACTTAAAGCACAACAGGCACGAAGACCAGAATTTCTTCTTTGTGGGACACCTATTCCTAAAAACATAGGAGCTGGGAACACTGATATCAGTCCTGAGCACTGAGCCTGAACCCCAGTGCACGGGAAAGGGAAGGAGGGAGGGAGAAGCTTCTTGCACTAAATTACAGGTCTAAACTTCAATGACAGTATCCTCACTCAATGAAAACTCATAAGGGCCTGCCCAAGCACGTACATTTTCATTTTGAAATAAAAAGAACAAATTTGGGAACATAAAGGTTTTAAATTGTTGATTGGAAGATTTGCATGTAGACAGAGTATTGTTTTCTTCTCCTGGCTCCCTGGGTAGCAAAACAGAAAAATTATGTGTAATTAAAATGGAAACACTATCAATTAGCTGTGATTCTCTGAGCTGTGGAAAGAGTAAATGAATGAGGAAAGACTGTTCTTGTCCTCTGGCAGCCTCTTCACATCAAGATTATTCTGAAGATATCTTAAATCCACTTAAGCATAAACTATGCAAACAAAATTTAAAATAAATCAGTGCAGGTGGAGGGTTATTTACTAGCCAGTGTAATACTTGATCAAACATATCCTGAGGAATTAACTTGATTGCCAGCACTTGAGCTCATTTCATTAACTTTACATCCTTGTCCTCCTTGAGTTATGCCCCTGAAGTTTAAAGTCTAATCTATATGGGGCCAGTCTTATCTTTTACCTCTATAGAAAGTGCCCTTCATGTCAACACTTTTAGATACTCCTAGAAAAAGGACACATACAAGAACAGCAAGTTATCAAGTTACCATACCCAGTTACACACAAAATCAGAAGCTTAAAAAAAATGAGGTAGACTCCACAAAAACGTTACCTGTAATTTGCATTAAGCAGAAAACATACTATTTCACAATAACTGTCATAATTCTGACATAGAGGAGTGTTTTTCTTCTTCTTAAAAAACAAACAAATTAACAAACAAAACAAAAACACCCCAAACCCAGAAAACAAGAAAGAAACCACAAAATACACTTCTGATTTTGGTATAGACTTATTTTCTCCTCTGAGACATTGCCAAGTCAGAAATCCCACCAGCTAAATCTATGAAGTCACTGCAAAAACAGCTTGCTTGTCACCAGTACACAGAGTACACAGATCAGCCAGTATTAACAGCCCTCTTTTAGATGAACGTTTCATATGAGCACAGACTTGGACCTGAACTTGATGTAGATAGATACTTCCAAATAGTTCTCTTTCACAAGAAGAATTGTAGACACCCTCAAAGTGGAGATGATTTAACATTTTGTGGTTCAAATCCTACGTCTCAACTCAGCCAGTCATTCACTAGAACACCACCCGCATGTAGTTCTTCAGTCTTCTTTAGGCTTGTTTTTGACTCAACACTAAAGGGTCTGAAGAATCAGTACATATAGAACACATTTGAGCCAAATAAATAAGCAAATAATAAGTCATGACTGCATTGAGTCACCTTTTGGACACTTTAAATCTTGCAAGGCATCAGCATCCAAAGAAAGGGGAGGGATACGGCCAAGTCAGCAGACTGATAGCTTCAGGTATAGTTTTCACTCAGATTTTCAAAATGCAGATTATCATAACCACGGACTTGTACAAGTTGGAGCAGAAAGGAACAGTAACCGTGCATGGCCGAGAAAAGTCTCTGCTCTGCAGCAAGGTTAGCCCAATACCATGTGTCCTGCCCATCCCCTACCAACGGCATGACCCTGCTGGCCTTCCTCCAGGCAGGGAACATGCCACCTCCATACCACCTGCCAGCATTCTTTCAAACTATTTGTCAAGTAGTTATTTGTGAATAATTCTTTTAGTGCTGACACATTTTATAAGTTGGCTACAGATAATTAACAAATAGGGGAAAAAACACAATTGCATAGTAGAATAATTCATTGCTAATTATTCTCTCAAGTCTAAGAGAGCTGCTGACCTTCTTCATACACTTCTTTTCATTAAATGAGTACAAACAGATGCTGACCTTCATCAGAATGGCACAGATTTATATCCTGAGGAAACACAAATGAGAGTGTAAAGACAAGACCAAACATATCCCAGCCAGTCGCACATTACTCATCAAGAGCATTTTCCAAAGTGCTTACTAGGTTCTGATGTTTCGTATTTTGGAGGGGCAAAAGGGGCATCACACTTCTGACAAGTACAATGTTCTTGAAGTTGAGCAACTAAAAAATCCGAGGATATAAAACAAGTGGGTGTTTGAGGTAATTTCAGCTATTGTTTCGCACACGTTATTTGTCAAGACAGCTTCTAGACCACCGTTACTCATCATTTGCATCAAGTTTTAAACTAGGGACAGCAAGAACTGCGGATTTGAAATGTGACACCACACATCACAATTTAATGAGGCCTCTAGGGCTACGTGCAACACAGCCTCATTCCCCCTGCACGTACAAACACACTCACACAGTGAATCAGAATCAAGAGTATCTTGCAAAGCACCCCAGGGCTTTATTTAAAGGGAAAATACTGAGATTTGTCAAAGAGCTACAACTCCCTGGAAGGAACAAGATAGTCTTTCCTGAGTATTTGTGTTCATGGAGACATAAAGATCCTTGTCAGGAGTGGAAAATGGAATCGCTCTGGTTTTTAATCCTGAGCAGCTAGTCATTTTAACAGTGAGGTTTCTACAAAATCATTTTTCTTGACCTGAAAGGGTACACACATACACCCTCTGACAGATGTGAGAAGCAGTTAAGGCAGTATAGATGCTCCATTCAAGGCCCTCCTGAACAGAGATGCCAGTGCTACATAAAGACAGTATTCATAGCATCCTCTTAGAGCAATTTCAGCCATCCAACTTGGACATTACTCACAGCAACTAAACTCAGAAACCCACATTTCCTCTGCAGTCCCTGGAGCGAGGAGATCAACCAAGCACAGCTCTGACTGCCTCCGCTGAGCTAGGCTGGGTGAGGAACACTGCTCTCCATGAAGCACTTTCTGAGACACAAGTTAGTGACCCATGGATGACAGAACTCATACAAGTAGACCAGTTTCAATGCTTTATGACAGGTTTCATTATTTCATTTCTCAGTTAACAGGGCTATGGCCAAGTGCTTTAGGTAACATCGAAAGCACAATGGAGAATAAAATGACCAAAACATCAGGCACCCTTTTACTTTGGTACGAAGGTAAAGAAAGAATTGCAATTGCAATGATAAAATTTAGCCTTGCATTTTTAAGGAGGAACTGACCAAAATTGCTCAGCACAAATCCAGGTCCCAGTTTCCTTCTGAGGCTTCTCAAACCTGTATGCACTACTCTTCTCATCTACTCATTGGCGGAGACTCGGGGAAAGGGCTTCGAAATTAAAAAGCTGAAAACATTGTGTAACTTTTTTCAGGCGGAAAAATCATTAATTAAAGAAGAGAGAACAAGTGGTCTCTTTCCATTTGCACTCTCTGCAGGGTCTGCATGTATGCTATCTACATAACCTACAGGGTTTTTCTGAGTACAGGCAAACCACCAGGGGTACTTTAAACACCTCATTACAAAAGATAACAAGCAACTCTACATTTCACACAGAATCTGAAATATGGAAATTAAAGGCTTTAATGCAGGATTCATATTTCATATGTGACACTGACCTAAGTGTCAATAAGACTAGTGGTCTGATAGAGTACTTTATCCTACCTACACCAGGGTGTTTCATATCACCCACAAAGTGCTGGTTTTGAACTTTTGAAAGGTTGATCTGTAAGCCTATATATCTATAGCCTATATATGTATAGCCTATATATGTATAGCCTATATATGTATAGCCTATATATGTATAGCCTATATATGTAAGCCTATATATGTAAGCTGGTGCATCCCAAACAGAGGTGGAAGGGCTGGGGGCAATACCAAACCCCACAGCCCTACAATAGTTAGAAATTCAATAGTTGAGCCACAAGTGGAAAAGGCAATACAACATTTGGATGACTAGAAAAGGCAATTAATGTCCTATATTGCAAAGGAAGGCAAACAAAGCCTTAAGGCCTTCACCACTAGAAACCACACATCATTTTGACACTGGGCAGTATGTAATCAGCCCCAACTCCAGGGTATGGATCGCCCATCTGGAGCTTTGTCTCTAAGGACAGCTCTGCTGACCTGGACATTCCATAGGAACAAAAAAAAAACAACAAACAAAAGAAACAAACAAAAAAAAAGAGCTAAACAAACAGGAGAATAAGTCCTACCAGTTCCACAAGCAGGGAAAAATCCTTCCTGGCAAGCAGGAGTGAAGCTTGATATCTGTTCTGCAGTCTGTGCCCCAACAGGAGTCACAGCACAGCCATCATGTCAACAGAAACCCTTCTTTCCTGAAGATCCACAAAGACAGGGATGAATGAAGGGTCCTTATACTGAGTTGCTGAACTCTTGTCTGCTGAGCTGCTCCTGTGTTCGGACTATTCAAATACATGGATAACCATCTTGATAAGAGAGATTAAATTCACAGAACCAGTAGGGACCTGCTATCAGTTCTTCCAGAGAAAAACTGTTCTGGAAAAGGTGTCTATCTTTTCCAGATACAGGTACATATATGCAGTGAACAAATTACCCCTCAGTCTGTTTCTGATACACTGAATGCTCTAACGTCTTTAATTCTCACCTCATATGCAGATTTTCTAGCTCCCTCACCATTTTGCTGGCCCTCCCTTGGACTTCCTTTGCACACCAGCACTGATTCTACTAATAGTTCTGAAGTTCAACAAGGGCAAATACAGGGTCCTATTACTGGGGAAGAACAACCCCATGCACCACTACAGGCTGGGGGCTGACCTGTACTGCAGAGAGGGACCTGCCGGTCCTGGTGGACAACAAATTGTCCATGAGCCAGCAGTGTGCCCTTGTGGCCAAGAAGGCCAATAGAATTCTGGGATGTATTAGAAAGAGCATTACCAGCAGGTCGAGGGAGGTGATCCTGCCCCTCGACTCAGCCCTGGTGAGGCCACATTTGGAGTCCTGTGTGCAGTCCTGGGCTCCACAGTACATGAGAGATGTGGAGCTCCTGGAGCAGGTCCAACAGAGAGCCACTAAAGTGGTCAGGGGCCTGGAAAATCTCTCCTACAAAGAAAGACTGAGGGAGCTGGGCATGTTCAGCCTCAAGAAGAGGCAGCTGAGACAGGACCTCATTAATGTGTATAAATACCTAAAGGGTGGGTGTCAAGAGGATGGAGCCAGGCTCTTTTTGGTGGTGCCAACCAAAAGAAAAAGAGGCAATGGGCAAAAAACTGATGCACAGGAAGTTCCACCTGAATGTGAGGAAGAACTTCTTTACTGTGAGAGTTCCCTCACACTGGAACAGGTTGCCCAGAGAGGCTGTGTAGTCTCCCTCATTAGAGATATTCAAGAACCATCTGGATGCAGTCCTGTGCCATGTGCTCTAGGATGACCCTGCTTGGGCCATGGAGGTTGGACCAGATGACCCACTGTGGTCCCTTCCAACCTTACTGATTCTGTGACTCTATTCACTTTTTTTTTCCACTTTAAAACTGTAATTTCCTTTGCTACTTTCAGTGCTCTGTTTGCATATTCTATATTGTTTACAGAGGCAGATCAAGAGGCAGCTAAATTTCACTTTTGTCTCCCCATAAATGTTATCTGTTACTCCTGGGGAAACCAAATTTAACTTTTCCAATAACAGCAGAGAGAATATAGGGGGAAGGAGTTTGGTGGAAGCCTGGCGAGGTATGGGACTGCAGCTAAGAAATAAGGTCTGTGTCAGGAGATGCAGGTGGGGAGCTGAGAGTAACTGAAGGTTTTGAGGCTGGAAGGAGATCCCAGGGCTACAGGGGTCAAGATGACTGTGGGAGACAGCCTTTCTGGAAAGGTCTTTTTCTCTCCCCCCAGCCTGTGAGACCACCCCCCCTTGCTCCCATCCCTTTTCCTCTTATTCCCCTCCTTAGGATCAGGCAGGAGAAGCTCAAGGGGTACTTTGAAGCACTGGGCATCAGCATTTGTACATCTTTTTGCTGCCAACCCACTCACACATGCCCACCTCCTTGTGGCAGTGGCCAAGTGATAGGCAGGCAGGAGGCACACACTGGCTTCCTGTCTGGCAGGGGCAAGGCAGGCAGGCAGCACTGGAAAGTGCTTGTTGTGGACCACGAAGACCACACATGCAGGCTGGGTGCTGCACCTGCGATGGTGAAAGCCCTGCCAAGTGAGGGAGGGAGGAGAGCAGGTACAGCCAGACATGGAAGGACCACCAGGGAGCGGCTGCACCTCGGTGTTGCTGGATCTCTATTAATAGGGCAGCAGCTTCCTGCTCCTGTGAGAGTCAGAGAGGCATTGAAGTAAAAAATCTGCTTTTCCGGAGACCGATCAAAATAGAAATCCAAGCTGCCTAAATCTGCAAGGGAAATTTCAATCAACACCAAGTTTTTAAATAAAATTCGGACTCTATTCTGGTTCAAAATGAATTGATTAAAGACATCAGATATACAAATAAGTCTTCTGGTCAGTTTTTGCTCTACACTAGCTCCAATAAAACTTCCTGTAAAATAAGCATTAACTCTCAGAGATCCCAAGCCCTCACTTGTGTGAAGTCACTGCTGAAGATAGCAGCAATCAGGGCAGCAAACAGCCCAGAGGAACTGAGGAATCACTAGAAAATTTGTACAGGTAGCGACCCCCTTCTCCAGCTCCGGCAACTCCCCATCAGCAAAATTCAGCCTCCCAAAGAGTTAACATTCAACGGGCCAATAAAGCCTGATTGGTTCATCGATAACGCGGCGCTGCCTTTGGGAGAGGGAAGAAGCCATCTCGAGAGACAAGCGAGGCAATTGTTTGCTTTCTCTGGTGTTCGGAGAGTGCCCTGCGGTAACCCTCGTGCTCTGAAATACTCATATTGGTTATTTCGAAGTTGGGTGCAGAGCTGTGCTTTCCCATGGCTGCCACTAATGACTTGCAGCTGTTGCTAATCTGTGCCTCTGATTTCCTTTGATTACTATGTGTATTGATGCCTGTGGTAAATAGGCATCTGCCAGGTGCCAGCACAATCAGGGGGAAAATATAAAAAGTTCCCTGTTTCAGATTCAATGTGACATTGTGCTTGTTGAGAGGCAGCCGTTTAACTATTTAAGGGGAACAGTTTCCTGGGTTCTTCGCTGGCCTCCTGGCTATGGAGGAGATTCTCATGCATTGCAGTGATGGCAATTCCCCCTCTCCCAAACCCAGCTGTAGGAAATAGCCACAGGGAGAAGCTGGTGGCTACAGAGACCATCCCAGCCATAAAACAGCCCATGACATGTGAGTTTGGCTCCATTTTCCTGGAGAGCAAGGGCTTTCCAACTCAACTCATCCCCCCAGCTGCAGCACCCCAGAGCCATGTGAGCATCTCTGCTCCCACCCAAGGACTCGGGCTGGCCGGAGCCTGCTGCCCCTTTCTCCTCACCACGCTCTGCTCCTGCTTCATACTGTGCTGAGAGGCAGCAGGGCACCTCTGCTCGTAGTTCTAGGGTAAAAGGAGTGGAGCAGCAGCTTCCCACAGCCCATTAGGAAAATATCTGTCTTGCTGGCAGCCGAGGCTAATATTAGATTTTCCAGAAGGAAGCATGAGGGTCTCGCAATAAGAAACATCCCTGGAAGAGTTTCCCCAGCAGGTTGCTGTAGCGTGACCTGTTACTCGCACTCACGTTTTGCCTTGGCCCCAGAACCCCTCCAAGCAATTTCTTTGGGCATTTCTCATCCCACCCCTGTCACAGCAGCCAGCTGAAGATGCCACACAGCTGCTCCTCACTTTCATCCATCATCCTTCTTCCTGGTAGCAGGTAATTATTTCCAGCTGTTAATTATCCAAGATCATCACACCAGACCCATATTTTTTTGCCTTTCATTTGCACCTCCTGTGAAGGAAAATAAATAAATAAAGCAAAGTCTCAGAGAGCCACTGGTTATATGCCAGGGCTAGAGAAAGGAGCAACCTGCCTGCTCAAAAGCTGCTTTTGTGGTTTGTTTCCTTGGGGTGTGTGAGTCACTATGCACTCCTATGCCAAGCCGCATTTAGGGGGCGGCAATGAGTTGAAGGCACAAGCCTCCTGAAGCATGCATAGGTGTCCACAGTACTGGCTCATTTTTGTTTCCCTATCTATTCAGCTTGCTTCCCTCACTGCTGTGAGCTGCCCTGGGCTCAGGAGGGTGGGGAACCCATGGAACCCAGCAAAGGATGCAACTCCCTTCCTCCCAACTGTGCCGAAGGAGAGTCCCAGATATCCAGATATGTGCATAAAGTGTTTTTGTTTAGGTTTATTCTACTTCCTATTAGAAAGAAGGGAGTGCCCAGCTTGGGAGAGGATGGTGATGTTGCACCTGAAAAGCAAGACTGCAAGAGTTTGTTCTCCGAGTTGTAGCTAGATGCTGACATTTCAGACCTCCTTCCCACTAGGGAAAGGAAGCTGAAAATTGAAGTTGTATATCCAAATATACAGGCACAATTTCTGCTAGAGCAGATCACCTTAACTACCAAAAAAATAAGTCATCTGATACATATCATTATCATATCTGATAAGACCATTTAAGTTTTGTGGAAAGTGCTAGATCTAACTCCTTACAGATAATTTGAAGAGGAAATCTGAGTGTGCCTGTTCTCCTAAAATAAGGTAAACGAGACACCTTAGAAATCAAAGGGCTCTCAGTTACAAGGGATAGGGCTGAATTCTGTTTTAAAGATCCAGGATGACAGAGGGTGTTGGAGACAAGCTGATCCAACTGCAGAAGGAGAAAGTCCCTTCGTAGGTGTGCCACGGCACACAGCCCCTGGGAGGGGTGTGGAGAATGGGGAGTTTGAGCTAGGGAGCAAGCTATGGGAGATTAGGATTTTCAATAAAGATAAAGCTTCATAATTGTTTGATTGCTACCAAGTTCAAGATAACACAACCTTGTGTACAGGAGGTACAACCTGGTTTCACTTCAGAGATGACTTAGTTCTCTATCAGCCTTTCCTCCTGAGCAGAATGACCTTGAAGGCTTCAAATTTTGGCTCTGGTCATTATGTCATATTTAGTTGATGTAGAAAGAGCAGGCCAATTTTGGTAATTATCACTGAGAAGAGAAGGCAAAAAGTGCTGTAATGACTACAACACACAAGCAAAGAGTTTTCCTTAGCTTAAAGACTGGGTGACTTTGCGCTTGGGGCAACATCAACCCTCAATACTTCAGTCGAGGAAGACCTTGTGCTCCTCCCCCTTAAATCAACACTGGCACTCCAGCCTTCCTCTGGATTGTAAAGCAAGTCTCCACACACCCGGCTTGGGGAGGGGAAAATGGACATTAGCAAAGAGCAGCAGAGTGCAGTTTGTGGCACTTCCCAATTAGCATGTTTCAGCTCACTTCAGAAAGTCACACATCCTTGCTCAGATGTGGTTCAGGACTCAAGGGGGTAGAAAGGTTTTGCATTTCACCACTTCGACTCCCAGAGGTTTTGTCAAGTACTCAGTAAGTTATTTAGAAGGAAAACAAGAACCTGGCTGGGCTTCTCCTTTGTTTCGCTCCTGTTCTGGGCTCAGGCACCTGAGCTGTCAGCTGCATCTCTCTCTAATGGCACAAGGGAGAAGGGACATTCACGCTGTCATCCCTGCTGGCATATCCTGTTTCTGTAAGCTCGCATCTTGTAACTAGCCTAAGCTAGGCAGTACTGTGTTTTTCAAGGAAAAGAAAAACATCTGAACTTTGGCATCAAAACCCCACTGGAAATCGGCTGTTGCCTCGAATGTAACTGAGCCCTTCAGCTCGGCTTTCATCACAGCGAGATTTCCCAGGAGAAAATGCCCAGAGGACTGACAGCAAAAAGAGTTTTCTTAGTATCTACAGTTTCAGAGACCAGGTTTCTGCAGCACTAACACACACCCCCCACCCAGCCTGTTCCAAAGCTGTTCACAGCCTGACAGCACCTTTGCTGGGAGCACACTTCTGTTCTCAGCCATGCAGCAGGGTAAGGGGTGCCCGAGGACCAGCTGGATCCCAGAGGCAGCGAGCAGACTCTCCCAGGCATCCCTTCCCATGCAACAGAGGATGGACAGGACTCAGGCTCCAGACCCAATGCCAAGGAGAAGTACCCTGCACCAGGGTCCCATGCAGGGTCTCTCCACACAAGGGAAGAGACCAAGACACAGCCTGCTCCTGCTTTCCTAGATGGATTTGCATGGTAACACAGTCCCCTGAGCATTGCTTTGTCCCCCTAGCACGCTGGGCAGAATCCATCCCAGTGATGGTAACAGCCCCTGTTACAGTGCAGGCTTCAGGAAATAATGGAGTGGGGCGAGTGCCTAGCAGTGGATGGATGTGCTGCTCGGCTTGCCACTCTAATCTCTTCCCACCATACCTAGGAATGGTTATAAAGATAAAAGAGGGGCTGGAAGCTGTTATTGTATCAAAGCAGATCTGTGGTATCGAGATTTTGTGCAGTTCTATTGTATTCTCCTGTGCTGGGTCTCTATTTTTAAAATCTAAGCTGGGAAAAATAAATTACTCTCAACCTGAGTGTGAAAAAGAGTTTTCTTTCATACTGGCATCTTAACTTTATCTGATAATGAGACCCAAGTAATTTCCTTGAGTTTCAGCTGCAGCAAGTAATGAAACAGTGAAAGCTTTCTTTGCTGATTAACAGCATTAGGCTTCTAGGGAACATAGCAACCGCCACCGAAGTAATTCTCCAGCCTGGGGGAACATGAGAAATTTACAGGTAATCCTAATCTCATCTGTGTCCCCTCTGCTACCCCAGCCTCTGTCTCACTCAGAAGGTTAGGTCAGCAGCACTGCAGCAGAACATAACTGCCCAAATCATTAAACTGATTTAAACTTCTCAGGGGAAAAAAAAGTTTATGGGATTTATGTTCTTGTTTTCTGGGGTTTCAAATCCTTAAGGGACACAATTGCAAGATTTCCTTTGACTAGGAGAGGAGGCCTACTTACTATCCCTTGGTATTTCTAGCTGTGTCATCTCATCCAAAGTACATGGTAAGTCAATGAGAGGCTTTCTATTAACTTCAACGGGCTCTTGAGCAGTAGGCTTCAGATCAAACACCTAACATTGGTTCCATCCATACAAAAGCATACCTGCCTACAAGGCTATAGCTACATTCAGGCTGTGTTATGAACCCCCATAATTTTTAATTATATAAACTCCACACCCTCTCTTACAAGTCTTTAGATATATCAGCGCATACTCCAAGCCTCAACACATGAGTTTTGCAGTCAAAATCCACCCACAGAAAGTGGCTGTTACTCTCCAATTTTCTTTTTGTAGCCAGGAGACCACAGGCAGTCACAGGCAAAAGTGATCACGTTTTGAAAAGATGTAAAAGTGTTATAACTGAGACCAATTATGACAATAACCCATAGCTGTGTTACAGAAAGAAGAATCTAGAGTCTTAGTAGAGAAGCTTTTTGGAAAATAGCTAGTAATTTTGGTGCCCAATTGGAAATAAGCATCTGGTTTCTAAAGGATGATGAATATCTGTTCTCTGGCAATAAAATACCTCTGCAAGTTCCAGAGGCTAAGCATGGAAAAAAAAACCAAAAAGGCACCCTGAAGTTTACCAACCACTTGGCTGCAAGCTGCCATAAACTCTTTCTTTTGTCTTGAGACAATTGTGTATGATGATGAAGCTGCAGGCAAAAATTCCAGAAGGTTTTGTTTTATTTCCAAAGGCTGTACCATCCTTGCTGATGCTTGTGGGCCTGCTGCTCATGGTGCCTGCACAGCCTATGGTAACAGAGCGTGACGTTAACTCTGGAATCTGTGGCAACCACGTCTGCCTACAACTGAAGTTGGTTGTGCACACTCGTGCATAAGCCTACTATTTAGGCATTAATTGAATAAGCTTTCAAAAATAGTTCAAGCAAATTAATTCCTGACACATTGCACATCTTGAGCTTTCCATTTGTGGCCTTTCATTCATAAGCGATCATCCACAGAGTGAAAAGAAGCACACTTCACTCTAATTAGGGAGGAGCTAATTATCCTCCATCAATTAGATCCTACAACACTTATCTGTAAACAGTTGCTGGAAAGGTACATAACAGATTAGTGACTGAAGACCTAATTAATAAGGAATAATGAGCTCCTTTCCTGCATGAGATGGAGGAAATGTGCTCTCACTCCTTGAAAAAGTCCGGTGATAAGAGCCATGAAGCTGACCACAAACACAGCAGGAGTCATTTCTTATTTTTCCATCTGATGTACAGCATGTGCTTTCCCAACTTCACCGTGCAGCAATGCCACATCACTCTGCGTGTCGTTGATGTGGTGCTGCCTGTTTGGCACATTTGTCCAGGACTGCAAAGCCTTTCTCCAGGAGAGGAGTTGTGAAGGCTGTATGGTGAGCAGGAACCATGGAAACGCAGTGACCACAGATCTCTCTTCAGAGTCTTCTCTGCCACTCGTATAGTGAGTTTCCTCCTGCTGTGTCTCAGGGCACACAGACACCAAATGACCTTCATTGCATTTGTAAAACTTTTCACGCACACACAATCCATCAGTGCTGCATTTCCTCCACTTCTCTAGACTTAGAGCACTTTCACCTCTTGGATAGTGTTTTCCGAGTCTTGCCTTGCCTCCTGAGCCCCGTTTTATTGCCATCTTTTGCCTTTGTCTTTCTTAAAACGTGGTTTCCATAATTGCATTCTTCTCCACCAAGGACTTCAACCTTCAACTTCTTCTTCAACCAAAGCTGAAAGGAATACTGCCCTCCCGTGCCCTACCCGAATGTGAAGTGCCCTTTTTTAATGACAGGAACCATGCTACCAACAACAGGAGGCTGGAGGAGAGCTACCTGAGGTCACATCAGTATTTTTAGGTATACAATTTTTTTCATACACCAGTGAATTGGTGACATAACTAGGTACACGGATTGAGAAGAAACATCCACTAAGATTCCAGCAGCATGGCAGAGGTCACTCCTCTCTGAATAGAGATACTCATAGGTCTGACAGCTGGTCATTTCTCCTGCACCATGCCTTGCTGCCTGCTTATAAGACAGTTCCCAGAGTCTTACTAGAACCAAGATATGCCACATCCACTGCTTTCCACTTACCCATCTGGATGTCTGTCCTATCAGAGAAGGAAATTGGACTGATTCAACATGATTTGCTCATGACAAACCCATCTTGGTTGGGCTTTTAACATTTTAAATCTTCTTGGTACTTACAAGAAGGACTGTTAAATAATTTGTCCTGGTTTCTTTCTAGGCCTGATTGGTAGGCAACCTGGTTAAACTCCAGGCTCTCCTTTCCCCAACGTTTTAGAGATAGGAATCATCCTGGTTTATCTTCAGACCTCTGAGAACTCTGAAGTTAATTTCTTCCTCACCTTATTCTGCTGATCTGAATACACTCAGCTTCTCTAAGTTTTGTTTGATTTTGACCAGATACTTCCCTCACACAACAGAAGCAAAGAAAATGTTGAACTTTCCAGCCCTTATGCCTCATTTGCTATTTGTAGTTCTTTTCAGTAAATTAAAGATATATATTTTCCTCTGTCTATTCACAGAAAGGTGACATTTTAGATTTTTTCCTAATTGGTTTTGCATGTGATTTTTTTTCTGATTGCACCCCAGCACATTTACACTGCTTTGTTGCAGTTACTGTCAGCTACAAGTCCCTGTTTCTACCTATCACATAAGTCCCTTTGATTTCCAGGTCTTGGCTCCTGGTGCAGTTGGATGCTGCTCTCCTGCTTGGTTTCCTCTTTCTTTCACATCAGGATAGCTTACCATTCCGCTTTTGTTAACGGTACTTTCAGTAACTGGCATTTCATTTCTCTTCAGGATTGTCTTCCCAGAATACACACATTTACCTGTTTCCCAGGCTTGTTGACATCTGCTTTTTGAAGTTCATTACCCTTTTTCTGTTCCTTTCACTCCTTTCTTTCCTCAGAACAGCGATTCTGCTGTTTCATGATTGCTTTCAGTCAAATTGCCTTCTACCTCTGGTTTATCTCCATCCATTCCTCCCTTGCAAAGTCAAATCTTAAAACAGATGCTCTTCCGAGATTTTCAGTACTGTAAACCCTGAGCTTGAATTAACAGGGAAGATGAATAGACATGCATGAAAATGATGCTCTGGTGTTCAGGCACCAACGTGTCTCCCCAAGATGCCTTTGTTACTCTCCATCCAATGGAAGAAACACATCAGGTTCTAGTAAAACCAAATCTTGGACTCCTTTAAAAATTCCTAACTCCATCAGCATTTAGTTAAAAATATCAGGAAATATATATTCTACAGATCAATAAATTGTATCAGTCAAACAAAAATCCTATGAGTGTCCTATGAAATTTTTCTAGCCCACATCAAACAAAAGTCTAACACTGAAGCCTTTGAAAAGTTAGGAAAATAAATTATTCCTGAGGAATCATTGACTGAGGTTACATAGAAGCAAAACGCTACAACAAGAAAAAGGGAAACCGGTCAGAAGAACTAAAAACCTGGAGCCAGGCTGCTTGAGGCTGTACACAGAGCAGATTTTACATGGGATGTGGTATCAGAAAATCAAGGCACGATCTGGCTGGAAGGGGAGCAGCAGTGGAAGGGCCAGGCTACTCCAGTCCATTCCTCCAGCATATACAGTCACTACAGACATCAACATGGTTCCTCAAGTGTGTGCAACTCTGCATGCCCAGGGACAGGCAGAACAGGAAGATGAACAGCGATTTAACAGACACAAAACCCAGATATATTGAAGCTTCAGGGTACTTTTTGAGGAAGGAATGTATGATGGGCACTGATTGTTTTCTAGAAACATTGAAAAGACCAATTTTAGAAAGCGGCAGAGGAAACGGAAAGAAAATTTGTTGCCTCCGTACATAGCGATCTGTTCCTTCTGCTCAGCATGAGTAAGGCCTCAGCTGGAGTACTGTCTTCAGTTTTGGGCATCACATTTCAAGGAAGGTAAGGACTAATAGGGAAATATTTAGCAGAGAGCCACAGGAACAATCAGAGGTCTCGAAGAGATTACTTATGAGAAAAATCAGGTTAAACAATGCCAATTTATTCAAAAGAGAGAGAATGGAGAAAAGCAACGGAAAGAGTTTAAGAATAAAAAGATTTTTGTCTAAGAAAATCTGGTTTTCATGCTGAAGCAAAGGAACAGATGTCCTGAAACTCCATGATAACAAGGAAGAAAAAATCAGGTTAAACAACAGGAATGGGATTAGTCTGATTAAACACAGGTGTCTACACTGTAGGCGTCTTCAGATGAAGAAGTCAACATCAGTGAAGGTTAGGGTGAGATTCATTTTTTCCTAAATAGATGACTACAGACAATTTCAGCTCCACTGAACACAGAAACTAGATGTCCATTGACCAACACAGCAGCCAAGACTGCTAGGTCAGAAGAACAAGTGAGAAATTGCCCGAGATGACTCTCAGGTTTATAATGAGGGCAGTTAGCACAGGAGCAGACAGCCAAGGCAAAGCAGTGGGAGCTTCATCCCTTCTATGGACAGTTAGCCAAACCTGTGGCAGCAAAGGCTTCAGAGAAGCTGGAGAGCAGGTGACCCTGTGAGGTTCTTTTCAGTTGTGTAGTCTCTCCCCAGTAGGACACAGTTATGCCACTCCTTTGAAAAGATGCTTGTGTTTGTTCATTGTCAGTGACCACTGCAGCGGAATTGCTGTTCCACAGACTCAGGGGGCCGTGCAAAATAGGGGTGGCTTTGCCAAGGATATAGTGACCTATATTTGTCACCTTCATTTGTCACCAGGCATCCCTTAACACTGCTGCAAGCAAGTAGCAACTCGCTACACCAGCAGCATATGATCAAGTTGAAATAAACTTGTGATGATCTGGAGTTACAGTTAAAGAACCAGAGCAGGTACCTGCCATTGCTGGTCAGAGCATATGGTGAAGGACAGTGGCATGGCCCAAGAGAGATGGGGGATGCCTGCACTAACTTACAGCCCCTTTCAAGCAGTCCCAGTCAGCGGTGCTTTGAGATGAGGTGTGCCTCATCTGGTCTGTGCAGAGAAATGCTGATGGAAAAAAATAAAAGTAAAAATTCTCTCTTATTGGTCTCCTGAGGAAGCAACACACATGTGAAGGAACAGCCACAACTACAGCTCTGCACCTCTGACTGCTGCTGCAGACAGCCATGCAAAGGCTGTCACATCAGCCCTAGCACTCACCAAAAAGTGCTGGTGAGAAAACCACAGGAGGGATGGCCAAAAGAGAGAGCAAGGGAAATCTGGTTTCACAGAGGAGGCTTCAATCCAGTCAGAGACCAGTGCTGTGATGATGTCCAGTGTGACAGACACAGAGCAGCTGAGCCTTCCTGGGACTCTCATTCAACTGTGCATCAGGTAAAAGTATAACTAGACTCAAAATACTTTTATACCAAAAAATCCCCATGTGTGCCAAGGTACAGTTGAAGGCAGTATTTATCAAGCATCTTAGTAATAAATTAATATAAGTAAACTTAATTCACTATGAATATATATGTATTTCGTTAAAAAATATACAATATTTAGCAATAATATAAATAAGACTTCAATGAGAATATATTTTAAAGAGCTGTTATTAACTCTGCAAAGCAGGGAGTCTTGGAATACAGACATTTTATCAATCAACTGAGCTGCTTGCTCAGGTAGGTCCCACAGACATGAAATCAAAACACTAAGAAAGCCATTCTGAATAGGACACAGATAGCCCTAAATAAACTGATATGCCAAACATCTGGTGAATTTGAGCCAGATCCCTGTAGCAGGCCAAATCTGTGACACTCAGGGTTAGCTGTGCCTTTTCCATGCTTGGTCTCACAAGGCACAGCTGAATGGCACCAAGGCCAAAAGAGGAATTGGCGCTCTAGATCCAGATCTGGCACATCCAGGCACACCCAGGTGCTGTGCAATGCCAAGCCACCACCACAGAGCCCCTCTGCCACCATGGCTGCAGAAGAGCCAGGACCATGCCCATTGACACACCGGCCACTTAGGTCAGTGTCCCAGCTACTTCTGCAAGCATCCACAGCTTGGGGGAAGTTCAAGAAACACCTGGTCTCTGATTTTATGGGTTGTTACCTGCACAAATGCTACATTCAGAAATATTTTGAATCCACCCATGGTTACAATCCGGGCTTGTCAAACAATTCCCCTAGTCAGAGCCAGCTCCTTTCTCAACTAGCCATCTCAGTGGATGTCCAACAGTGTCCAGAAGCACTATTACTGCCCAGATAGAAGCACTGAGTTTTTTAAAAAACCTGCAAGGAACCACGATGCAGTGAAAAGAAGAAAGCTGGTCCCTTACCACCAAGTCAAACAGAAAGCAAAACTGCATGGAGGTGGCTACCGATGCCTCCAGCTGGTCTTCTCACCCCGGGAATGCTCCGGCAAGCAATCAATTGGTAGCACCGTTTAAAACCAACACGATCGCGTCTCTCCTTTCCTGCACATATCCACCACCAGAGGTCACCACGCGTCTCCTCTGGAAGGTTACCCTTAGTTAAAACCCAGTGGCTGAACACGACAAAAAATTACAGACTTTCCAATCAAACTCTCTGCCTGAGGAGTTCCAGCCCGAATGACCGATAAGAGACAACTGGCACAAACTTTAAGCCTGCGACTTTTCCTTTCTTAGCATCCAACACTCAGCCTGGGGGCTTTAGTTTTCATACACAAACATGCTGCCTTCAGCAAGTTTGTTTAGGTTTCTGGTCTAACCTATATCTTCTGGCACCCTTTCAAGACAGAGCCAGGATGTTTTTTTTTGTTAATCCAGCCATTTAATTCAAGCAATGTCAGAGGATTATGGTTTACCTGTGTGCTTACATGTGTACACCCAAACTCCAAAGGACATGCAGTTTTCTGCCTGCCACGCAAGTAAAGCAAAGCATTTTCTCAGTTGTTTTGGGTTAGTTTTACATAGGGTTTCGAAGTCCTGATTTTGGTCCAGATGCAGTTGGCTGCGAAGCTGATCTGAAAGTTTGCCACACGCATGATTCCTAGCATAAGGAAAGGCTGTGAATGTGAGTTTGTTTCCTCTGCCTCAAATGTGACTTCTGATTTGGTTTGCAGGATCATTGGAGCCAGCCGGTCACTTTGATGTCCTCAGACATACAAGGAAGGCAGGAGTAGAAGGCAAGAATTTGTTGAGCATGACCATGTTAGCAGACCCTATATTCTAGCAAAAGGTAAAAAGTAACATAGAACAGCTCAGGAAATAGAAAGCATCTGAATTCTATGCTGGTTGCAAGGAAGGTATTTGCAAACATTGGGGCTTCATATCACTAACATCTAAGACTTGTGAACAATCATCTAATAAGTTTGGGGTAAGGATAACTACTCTTGCTATGCCCTAAGCCAAATTACTTATGGCTTTGTTACACCATGATTTTGGGAAAGACATTGCATCTTGATTTGACAACTCCAAATGATTGAGAATTCACCACATTCCCCAGGCAAACTGTTCCAAGAGTTAAGCACACTCTGTGTTACAAATTGTGTTGGGTTTCTAATCTACACATGCAGCATGGGTATGCAACAGTATGGGGTTTTTTGGATAATGCTCCATGAGAAATAGTCTTTTCCATTCAAAATTTGTCATTATTAAACCTGTTGGGGGGTACATGCCAAGGGTTCGGTATTTGCGGGCTAATTTTTTCCAGAACATCTCCTTGGGACAAGCCAAAGTGTAAAATCCTCTCTCTGCAGCAACTCTCGGTCTTCAAGTGTTACCAATGACAGCTCCACTGATGCCAAAGGATACACTCATCTGGCCTATAGCACCCAAAGTTATACACTGTTCCAGAGTTAATGCCCAGACGTGGTGCACTCAGATGTTTCATGAAGCTGCACTCCCAATGAGAGTGTCAAAGGATAGATGTATTGGCCATCAGGAGCCAGCTAGGCCCAGAAGCAGCTCTGCTTCTCCCATGTTGCACCCTCTACAGCCACTCCACATGCCACCACAAGCTTACAGGAATATCTCCCATGCTTTCTACTGAGGACAAATTAGGGCAAAACAGGGATCCATCAAACCCCGACGGACTTTATTAATTATGTAGTGCCATGGTATGTGCCAGGGAAGGAAAATGTCAGCCTACATATGTGCAAGAGGGGTGGAAGTGCCACATGTCTCACCATGCAGCATGGTGGGAAAGCCATTCACCCTGTGGAAGCACAGTGCTCTTTGGAGAGAGCTTGTCAACACCAACAGTTCTTTTTCTCTGTGCCTTTCACCCTCCGAGAGTCATCTGCACACCTCCAGGAGCTTTTTGCTTTTGCTGCTGTCTGATTTTGTACCTCTCCAGTGTTCAAGAGTACAGCAAACCTGTCCTGGTACAGACAGGTTGACCTTCAGAGGGGGAAGTATTACACCACCATCTCCTCACAAGGCTGTCTGACCCATGAGCAGCCCAATCTCTCCACTCCCATCCCCACCTGAGTACACTGTCAGCTCCCCTAGGTCACACACATACCACCTGCTTGTGTCCAAACAAATCTCCAGGCTCCAGTGAAGGGGACCATCATGTCCAATTCCCTGGTAATAATCTTTAAAGCATTATAGATGGATAAACAGTCACCACCTTTTAGAGACCATTGCACATTTGTTCTCTTTTTAACAAGAGATCATTAACCTTGTTTTAAAAATACCCAGGTTGGAGAGCAGTAGCTTGAGCATTTACTCCTGTTTGGCTACATGCACTGCCCTTGGTGCCAGCAGTTTACATCCTATCAAGGATTTAAGCTCTGCTGGGATTATGGCAAGGTTTTCATGATGGCTGAAAGCAAGGGTCACTCCAAGTAATTACTGTGGCTGCCCCCAAGGACACAAGCAGCAGAAATGATTTATCACCGTTGGCATCACAGCTCCCTGAGGTGCCAGGGAACAAGACAGACTGAAGCAATGGTAATGGGATACCTGCAGTATTTCTAGGCACCCTGCTCTCAGCAGCTAAAGCGCTTGTAGCAGGGCTCCCTAAGGAAGCTTCAGGCCAGGAGGAAGGCACAGAGAAAGGGGAAATAAAGAAGAATCATTTTGCAATACTCTGTTTCCATCACTGCTCTTGCAAGCTGCTGCTGGGGTGGAGAGGAAAAGCCTGCTAAGTGATAACAGGACACAAAGGTATTAGTTCTTGCTGAGGGTATGTAAAGGCACAGAAGAAAAGCTTGCATACCCATAACATATTTGTACTGGGATGAACAGCAGCAGCTCACACAAAGAAGTAAACTTTCCAAAAATGTTTTCAAGGTAAAAATACTCTCTTCATTGTGTGATTATTTCAGAAGTAGTAAATGGACTCCCAAGTCTTCAGCTGAAATCTTGGCCTAATCAAAATCCATAGGAGCTTTTCTCTTTGGTTTCTACCAGAAAGCCCTCATTTTCACCTGGAGGCTCAGGAAGAGTCCAGTTTTAAATGTTACGATGAGCTACAATCCTATTAATTTCCTAGAGCTGGGAGAGCCAGCCATCAGAAATCTCTGATGACATTTGTCTGCTTTGTTATTTATTCCCTAAACCTCTCCATAAAAAAAATAATCTTATGGGTCATGGTCCATCATTTTTAGGTAAGCCTTAAGCATTTCATTTCCAAAGTAAAGATTTGTTTTCACTTTTATAACGAGATCGCTCCAGTTTACTCAAAGCTTTTCACTGTGTCTGTGCAGAAATTACAGGGGCACCGTAAAGAGGAAACCAACAAACAGGGGAAGCAGACCCGCTTGGACTTGGAGCAGGAGTGCTACAGAGGGGGGATAAAAATAAACCAGCTTTACTTTGGGAAATAAAAACTTATTCAATGACAAAGATGCTTCATGACCCATCGAAGTCTACCTTGGAGTGCCAGAGCTTCTCACGGTTGTTTTGCAGACACAGAAAACAAAGACCACGATACTTCAGGATTATTTCCCTGCTGTTTAACTTTGCAAATTTAGCGGCTCCGTGTGCAGCCCGACACGACAAGCAGGCATTTTTTGACGCTCTGAGTTATCCCCGAAAGTCACTAGATGGCAGCAAGAAACTGCACTTGGCAGCCTGATGGGCCACCTCCCACCCGGGGGCCTCGGCTCCCCCCTGCCTGAGGGCAGCCCCTGGGAGCTGGCAGCCCACTGTGCCCGGGGGTGTGAATCCCTTTTACCCGGGAGACCCGTCCCTTCGAGTTCAGCTTGCTGCCTGCCATGGTCCAGCAGCCTTACAAACCCAACAGCATCCTTCATGCCCACTAAGATTGAATAGATTGAGCACAAAACCTCACAAGCTTCACAACATAGGCCAAGTGTTGCCACTCCAACTAGCTGAAGGGCTGTTTCCATCTCTAAAGTACTCTTTCCGCCTTTCTAATCTCCTCTGCTCCACATCACTTCTTGCTTTCCCAATGGTGGATGTTGTATAAACAGATGGTGGAGAGGGACCTGCTGGAAGAGCCTTCAGCCACCTGCATCTCCAGACGGTCCCAAATCAAGTCTTCCAGCAGGAAATACCTCCTCAGAGCCACTGTCAGGCCCTGGTTTCTTTAACAGATGCTTTCTCCAGCTGTGTGTAGGAACAGCAGAGGTCATACACACTCAGTGTAAGATGGCAGAGTGCTCTGCACTGTGCTTTTTGCAAACTTTCCTCAGTTACCAGTTGCCTCTCCTTGGCATTGCTTCCCTAACCCAGACCCTTTACAAGTCCTTTCAGTCTGCCCTCAGCCCAGCCATGAACCACTTTCTCCAGCTCTTCCCCTGCAACAAGGCCATTTTCTCCCAATTATAATTTTGGGCAGCCTTTCAGAGGTGTCCACACACACACTTACTTCTCCTTCAGCTTCTATCAGCCCCTCTTTATTTTCTGCTAGAGCCACCTCTTTCCCTTTCTATACCTGTACTGATTTGCACCACAGAATTGGATCCTGCTCCCCAGCTCATCCCTCTCTCCTGACATACTTGCAGAGATGCCCTCCTCACCTGCCTGTGGGGTGGAAGGCCAATGGAGAGAGCATAACACTTGTTTTGCTTCATTCTGTTTTCAGTATTCATTTACAGGCCATGGACACCTTTTGTCAACTGCCAGGCCATGCATTATGCAGCATTTCCCCACATGATATCCCATGACAGCTCTTACCAAGGGTCAGGAGGGTCACCACAGCAGAGCAGACCTTCCCATACATCCCACCTTCGCCGACATGTTGGGTGCCTCCTATCCAGGGGTGGGAACAGCAACAAGGAGTAGGCTGTTTAAAATTTATGACAACAGGCTCAAACTTTCCCACGGGACAAGAACTAGGAGCAACAAAGCTGGTCACAGATTTGCTTTCCCCAACTTTATTTCCTACACACAGGCAACCAGCTGTGCAGCCCATGCCAAACCATGCAGCCTTCACAAGCTTCTCAGAACCATGACAGCCACTGGCTACCTTGAGAGATTATTTCAAGGGCCTTCAAGCTCTGACTGAAAGAAGCTGAGGAGGTTGCATTGGGGTACAGCATGTCGTACTCCACCTTTAAGCTTGTCTTTTAGGTAAAGATGACAGGATTGAGGTGAATTCTTGGTCTACAGCACCACAGTGGTTACGTTCCTGCCATACAATATAAAACACGTATCCCCTGTATGCACTTCTGCAAGCTGCCTGCCTCTTCCTAAGGGACCCCAAATCTCCAAGCACCAAGTTCAAACCTCACACACCACACACCCCGCATTCAGCCACAGAAAGTAAACAGAAATGCACATACTAGTTATTCCCCCAGTCACATATCCATAATACCCACCTTGCAAATCCCTTGCTGGCTGTAGGAGAGATGATGAACATCTCTTACCTGAGGAGGGATGAAATCTGACAGACACCCAAAGTTCAAGTTACAATTCCCCTTTGACATCAGATGTATCTAGCACCTAATCCTCCTTTTCTGTCCTCTCCTCTCCCCAACACTCAACTCCTGATCCACCCGAGCAGCCAACACCTGAGGAAACCCCACATCTCATCTCCCCTCTGCAGCCTGCTCTGCCACAGGCCTAATGGTTAGGAATATGATGGGATAAAGGTTGGACTTGATGACCATGGAGGTCCCTTCCAACCATAATGATTCTGTGATTCTAGGTGCCTGGTGCAGGAACCAGCATCTGCACCAGCAGCCTTCTGCAGGCAGGACACACCAGGGCAGGGCTGGGGTGAGAGTGGGAAGGTTCTCCAAGCTGGAGTCCCAGTTCCATGGCAGCTGGTGAATACGTGAGAGCTGCCAGGGCTGCCAACAGGCTGAAATATTCAGAGGTCATTTTGCTAGAGCTGTACTTTGTACCTTAAAGCTGCACAGACTTGGCCACGTGTGCTTCTCCCTCCTCATACAGGTTGCTTTTCCCCTCTCTGGTGAAGCTGCTCCTTCAAAACACACTAGGGCCTTTGATGGCTCCCCCAGCCCCATTTGGTCTGCTGCTGTACCCCTCACTCTGTTTTTTTCAGATGAGCCTGTTCCTGTTCAGAGAGAGCCCCATTTCCCTCAGGGGCTGTGATTTCACCCATCTGATCTCTTCCTAGCATTTAACCCAACCTGCTGCAGCACAACCCCACTGATATTTGCACCATGTTTACTGTCAGTAACCAACTTCCCTCCACACCAAGCTTTCCTGTCCGATCCAACAGCAGCCTCAGGGAGCCCTCACAGGCAGCAGAAGGGAGTCACTGATATTTCCAAACCCTTAGGAGCCCATGTCAAGAAGAAAATTAAGCTTTTAACAGGAAAAAGGTAACTTCATTTTCTGGTCCCCACCCACATATAAATGGGTATTAGTTTTCTGAAAGGCAAAGTACTGGCTACCTTCATTAGCTCCATTTAGCAGCTGCTGGGAAGGTCAGTCCCCAGGCCCAGCCATGGTGGCTGCTTCTCCAGTTACAGGGCACTCATGCAGATTTGGCTCTAAAATGGTGCTTGGCCAAAACCTCTGGCTTGGTTTTCTGCTCTGCACTGCCAGGAAGACAGCTGCCTGGCAGAGGGGCAAGATCATCAGCAACCCCCCTTAACCCCACTCCTTGCCATTGCCTTGGGTCATGCCTGCAGAAAGGGGAAAAGAGCAAAGAAAAGTCCCCAGAGAGCTCCTAAGTACACAAGGGAAAGCCAGGTTATTTCCAACCTTGCAAAGGCTTTGTTCCTGCAAGTAACAGTGAAAGTTCCCATACAGAGAAACATCTGAAATATTTCAGAGGTATCCTTTTAACTTCAGTGAAAAGGAACCAATTCTGCTTTGCTCCCACAGAGCCTCGCACATCACAGCTGAAGTGCACAGCAAAACCCTTCTGATCTCAGTTAATGGGAAGTTGCATCACCCCAGCAACCTAAACCATGTCAGCACATGTCAGATGTTATGGCATTTGGAGAGCGTAACCTACTTCCACTGGCTGAATTTGCCCCTGTCTCCAGAGCCTCACCTACTGCAGCACAGTCAGGGAGGGGAGCAGAGGTTGCACTCAGCCATGCTGGAAATCAGCACTTATCTGTCCCATCTCTCAATCCACACCAGGCCAAACCTCAGTAGTTTATCCCATTTCTACTCCCACCCTTGCTAAAGGCCAGGGAACAGTGAGCTGAACACCAGCCAGTGGTTTGCACGGCCCAATTCCTTCCTGCCCCTCTCTGCCCAGACATGGAGAGCAGGTGCTCAGTAAGCCAGAGCCCATGGGGTACCCCATTAGCCAGGCAGCAAGCCCACGCACAAGCATCCTTCAAATCCCACTGCAACCCATGTAAGACCCTTGTGCTCTCTGTGGACAGCCTCCAGACATGGCCCAGATGTGACTAAGTGCATGACAGTGATGGGACTGCACCTCTGAGAAAAGGTGTCCTGCCTTCTGGAGCAGGGACATGGCTCTGCCCAGTGTCTCAGCTTCACCTTTCCTTGAGGCCACACATAAGAAGTTTTGAGCAAGTGAGGGAAGAGAACAGGGAGGAACAAGGACATTAACACACCTTCCCATGATCCTCCAAGGATTCACAACAAGGATGCTCAAGCCAGGTGCCTACAAGTCTCATGTGGCAGAAGGTGTTCAATGGCCAGGACTCCCCTCTGCAAGGTCAGTTCAAGGAAGCTGCACCTCACCTGAAGCCTCAATATAGGCTCCAAAAATTCCTCTGAAGAGGTTGGAGAAGGGGAAAAAGATTAGACACTGATGTCCAAGATGTCAACACAGGGCTCTGTCCCACGCCTGTGCTGGATCCACAAGGCAAAAGGGAAAGGCCCACCTGGCATGACCTCTGGGGACATCCCATGACAGCAGGGCAGAAGGGTCCTCGCATGCCACTTCTCTGGGGGTAGCTGTACCTGTCTCACACCCTGTGGAGCCCACAGCAACACCCAACACAGCAGCATGTGCAGCTCTCCATGGGGTAACACATGCCATGGTGTCTATCATCTGCCAGTTCCCTTTGAGAGACCCACCTCTCAGATACTTAATACCACCACCCAGAACCACATCTAATTCCTCCAGGAGCAGAGCAAGTCTGTCAGTGAACCCACACCAACTATCTCCCAGCAGAGACATTCAAGGAAAATATTCCAGGAATATTCAAGGCAATTTCCAGGAATATTCAAGGAAAATTCCAGGCAATATTCAAGGAAAAAACACCAAATCCCTTTGTGAAATCAGCTTGCCACAATCCCACATTGGGTTTTTTTGACTTCAAGTCCAACAATGATTATATCCTGCTTTTTATTTCCTGGCCCCTATTTTGTCTCTCCACCCATGTAATCTCTCCTTTACAAGCTGCTCCCACGCCATGACCTAGGCAGGAGTTTCAGAGCAAGGAGCACAGCCAGCAATTGATACCTCTCACTGTGGTGTTTGACAGCTCCATCGCTTCCCGGGAGCAGAGATGATGCAGCACGACCTGCAGTAACACTCTGATGGTGGATATGACAGACTAGGAGACATTTTAGAAGTACAAGGCAAATCTCTCTGACACTCATCGCTCTTTTCCTTTTGCTCCCCTTCTCCATTCCCACACCCAGTTTCTCCTCTACACAAAGTCACTGGGCAGTCGCTGCTCCTCTCACACACAGTAACCCCATGCTCCTTAGGGATGCAGGCAAGGTGTGGCTTGTGTTTCACCCCAGGGCTATCTGCATTTGACCCTCAGTCTTACCAGCAGATACCAGAGATGACTCAAATGGTGCCCATGGATTTACTGTGGGCACCGTAAATGTCAGAATCCTACATCCAATGCAACATTTGTTTTTTCCTTTTTCCTCTCTCTTTCCCAGCTTGGACTCACACATCTTTCCCCCATTGCTTTCCCAAAGCACGTGATGTAAGTGAAACACAAAGAATACAGGGCAAATGGTTTCTAGTTAAACCCTGTTTAAAGATGAATGGTATCTTTCCTTTTAGTACATTAGCATCCATTTTTTAAAGCAAATCTTGGGGAGGAAGCTCTAATATATATGCTGCTCAACGCAGTCCACAGGATATGAAGGAGTCTCTCCCCCTCCCTCTGTCCTGGCAGCCCCTTGGGAATGCCCAGCAGCAGCCCCACGTTAGTGCCAGCTTTACAGGAACCTTTGGACATGTGAAATCCAGTAACAAGAGGCAGAGGGCATAGCTTCAGCTGAAACCATTGCCATTTCAAAGAATGAGTCTAGGCAGGGCAGGGGGGGAAACATGATTTGCAAAGGGCAAGGTAACTCCATCTGTCCCTAGCAAACTTCCCTTCCTCTTCCCCCAGCACAGCAATGTCCTTCACAGCCTTATCCCTGTGCTGCTCCAGGTCTTGGGCAGCTGCCACGTATTTGTCTCACATACACTGGAGCATAATCAGTTCTGGGAAGAAACCAGTCACCCCAGGTGTTCCAAGATCACCATGTGAGTATAAATAAATAGCTAGTGACAATTATAGAAAATGATACTCTCTATGATTGTATAACGATAACTTGTGACTAATGGCATTTATAATAACACCTCCACTGCTGATAATCCTTCCTGTGTGACCCAGTGGCAGTTACAGACAGACTGACACAAAACCCCACATCTGACAGGGACTCACCTTCCCAGAGGTGTGGAAGGTGCTGGCGGGGAGGTGTCACAGACGACTTTGCTGCTACCATGCAAATCAGTCTAGGGCAGGGAAGAGGTGAGCCGTGGAGGTACCTCCCTACTGGGAGACATAAGTGAGGACACACACTTCCCTGTGGTGCAGCCTGTGCTGAGGATCCACTGGGGACACTTACTGCTGTACCACCCCCCAGCCTGCACAGCATTCAGGGTCTGCTGGAATTACTCAGGAGTGCAGCAAAAGTCCTTTGTTATTTAATGTTTACATAGCAAAGCCACCATCAGCCTTTCCTTGGTTTTAACTGGGAGGCTGGGTCCAGCCATGTGTCACAGAATCACAGAATCCCAGGGTTGGAAGGGACCTCGAAGGATCATCCAGTCCAACCCCCCTGCCAGAGCAGGGTCACCTAGAGTCCATCACACAGGAACGCATCCAGGCGGGGTTTGAATGTCTCCAGCCAAGGAGACTCCACA
>VZRW01002125.1:477707-579587 GCA_013398125.1 Aegotheles bennettii
TGTGGGGCCCAGAACTGGACACAATACTCCAGGTGTGGCCTCACCAAGGCAGAATAGAGGGGGAGGAGAACCTCTCTTGACCTACTGACCACCCCCCTTCTAATGCACCCCAGGATGCCATTGGCCTTCTTGGCCACAAGGGCACATTGCTGGCTCATGGTCATCCTCCTGTCCACCAGGACCCCCAGGTCCCTTTCTCCTACACTGCTCTCCAGCAGGTCAGCCCCCAGCCTGTACTGGTGCATGGGGTTGTTCTTCCCCAGATGCAAAACTCTGCACTTGTCCTTGTTGAATTTCATTAAGTGTCAGTCAGATCCTAAATATATCAGCACAGGACTGGCAGTCACAAGGTATTTGGGAAGGGATGGGGACACCACCCCCTCGGGTGGCATCCATGACAGACAAGGCTGCAGGAGGGTGGCAGGCGTACAACCCTGGCAGCCTCCGTGCCACCACCACACAGGGCTCTTCTGCAGAGCTGTTGTCCCACAAAAGTTTGCACGCTGGCATGGACTTGGCACAGACCAGGCTGGCTGCAGTGGGACACCCACAAACACACCACACTAAGCACAGCCACAGACCCAGGCCTGAGGCACCATCCAAACCCAAGCTGCAGCTGGGGAGAGTGACCAAAATGCTCAGAGGGACTATAAGCCACCAGAAGTTTAGAATTAGAGTTTTGCTTTTAATTAACTCAAACACATGCTCAATTCTTGCTGAGTTACCCCCTGTTGTTTACATACATGCTCTCTTCTTTGAATTATTTTTATTAATCCCATATGCTTCAGTTTTGGCAGCAGAACTGAGTCATCTTATCAAAATTAACATAAAAATAATGCAGTCTTACACATTACTCCCATGAATTTTTTTCCTACACATGCATATGTCTTTCTCTACTTTGAATGTCTTTCTCCCCCTCTTTGCAGTCATGTTTGTGTTTTTTCTGCAACATTCATCTCTCCAGGGTTTCCAGGGGGCTTTGGAGGGGCCCCACCAGAGGCTGCTGGGTAGCAGTTCCGGACAGAGCCCTGGAAGCCAGGAGAGACACTGGGGCAGCAGCAGCCAGGCCTCCCCCTCGGCCCCTACACCTCCCTCTTCTTCCAGCCTTAACATGGACACACACTTTGTGAAGTATTTTCCACATGTCCTGTTCAGTTGGAACCCAGGACACTGGGAAAAGCTGCCACCACTCTGCTTACGCCCATCATGTTCAAGCATCTTGCCAAGCACCTCTGCAGCCTCAGACCCTTCCCTCCCCTTCTGCCTCCAGCAGGGACACCTCCCCCAGTCATCCCCAGCCCAACATACCCAGGAGAACAAGATGTGGCCCAGGAGCAGTGTGGGTAGCACCTGCATGGAAAGCAGGCAGGTGCCTACAGCAAAGAGCTGGCTGTGCAGCAGTTGCTCCTTGCAGATGCCATGGCACTTTGGAGGCCAAGCACAGCACCCTGCAAAAGCATCAATGCAGGAGCTTCGGCGTGGGCATCCAATGTGTCAGGGGCTGGGTCACCTGCCAAACCCCCACCCTGGTGGGTAGGAAGTCAGTCCTCAGCGATTGTCTCCAAACTGGTCTCATTTTAAGTACACTGATAGTTTTGCTGGCTGGTCTAGATGCAATTAGGTCTCTGCTGAAAGAATTTGCTCTTACATGGAGGGGAGAAGTGAAAGGAGCAGATTCAGAATGAAACTCTCCTTTCATCTTGCTGTGGGAGGCCCCTGTCGGAGCTCCATCCCAGCAATCAGCAGGTCCTTGCCGAGCTCCCGTGCAGCAGCAGAGCCCTGTGTAGGACATGCACTCACCACCTCTGGCACTGCTCAGGCTGTGCAGTCCTCTGCAGCCGCTGCACTGCCCGGCTGGCTGCCAAGTTCAAATAACCCTGAAGTACTGCAAATGTGAATCTCTCCCCCAGCTGGTGTCTTGCCAGCCCCCATGGTGCTGGAGCTTGGCCGCCCCCCTGCCCATGACCGGCCTCCCCACCGTGTCAGAGGACACGGCCACACACACAGCTCAGGAGCTGCCTGGGAGGTGGGCAGAAGGGCTCACTTCTCTTTATCTCCACAGGATGAACATGCTGAACCATAACATCTAATTCATTTTTGTGGGCGGTGTAAGTGCTCCTGATCTGCAAACCAAAGAGGTTGTTCCTGGCAGGCACAAACAAGAGCACCCCAGCCATTCCTGCCAGGGGTGCATGACAGAAAACCTGTTCCCCAAAGCAGAGGTCAGGTTGTAAAGCTGATGTGTAAGCACAGGGGAAAAAAAAAGACAAGGTGAAACAGTTGGCAGAAAGCCTGGATGAAGGTGTTGGGATCACCAGAGCTTGAATGCCAATAGACACCCTGTACTTCGAAGCATCTTGGACTGGGGTGCCCAGCACCTCAGCTTTCTCCACCAGACCAGCTCAGCACCACTGCTGCAACCCATCCCCACACAGCCCAGCTGCAGAACAGGCAAACAGCTCTGCCACTTGTCTGGAGAGAACAGGCAGGAAGAAAAACCCACAAGCCCCAAAGTCTGCATGAGGAACCTGACATCACTGGAGTTACTGATCCACATCAGTCCAACAACAAACAAACAAACAAACGGTTTATGGGCTACCACTCATCTTCATAGATAGAATTAGTAAGATGAGTAGGGACCCTAACCCAAACCCCTAACAACTCCCTAACCCCTAAACCCACTAGCGAGTACCTTTTCCTCCAAAAGCTCCATGCAATACAGACTGAGGCCCCAGATGAGAGAAGACACACATATTACCATAGGAAACATTATACAGTTGCTGGGAGAGCTGGAGAAAGTTTTTCTGCAGGCACCCCAAGCCTCCACTGTGCCTGCCAGAGTCCTCCTGCAGCTGAGCACCCCAGACCACACACCAGGGACACGGGGTGATGTGGAGACAACGCAGCTCAGAAGCTGAAGAGGTCGGTGCAAAACCAAGCCAGCTCACCACTACCAGAAGCACTCTGCTGGTTCCTGGGCCACCACAGCTCCATCAGGCCCAGCCATGCTTCCTCACCCAGCCAAGAGGGACTCTGATCTGGCTGCAGCCCAGAGCATCCCTACTATCACTTTTAAACCCTCGTCCCTGAGGGGTCACAGACTGCTGTCTCCCTCATTACACCAAAACCTGTGGATGGCACAGGCTGGAGGCCCCAAGGTCTCACATTTTAGTTACTTGAATTCATAGCCTGAGCAAAGCTACAAGCTTCCTTTCCATTCTGATTATGTTTTTAAAATGGCACTATCCCACTGGCATTATAACACTACATACTTCAGCACACTTCAGTACCAAACACACTGCAAGGCTTCTCCAGCTGAAAGAGCACCAGGAACAACATTCCTTCCAGGCTACAGCTAAACACACAAAGTATTAGGTCAGCAAAACTGAACACAATATATCAGAAAAGAGATTAACGTCCCCCTCCCTGCAGTGCTGAGAGCACAGTGAGAGAGCTTGGTCAAACCTCATCCCAAGGGGAAAAACCCTCAAAGTGTGAATAAATACAGTTAAGAACAAACCAAAGCTTTCTCAAGAGACATTCAGCTGAGCTAGCCTCAAGGTCCTGAAGTGCCTCCTCTAGCATCTGGAGTGCTGCTCCTGGACACCTTCACAGGACACTCCCCAGAGCCCTTCTTTCAAGGCCTGACCCACATGTCCCCATCTCAGGCCCAGCCAAGCAATAGGATGTTCATACACACTTACGTGGCAAAATCCAACAGCTCCCAAGACAGCATCCCCAGGATGAGCTGCTGCTGGAAGCAGAGCCTCTTGCCTCTCAGGACAAGCAGCAGTGCAGACTGCCAAAGGCACATGCACTCACCTGGGCTTAAATTCAGTTTGTTAGCCAGGACCCAGGAAAAGTCAATTACTCACTAATTGGCCAGTCCTCCACGCTTTCTCAGAGTGGGACATTTTGACACTGGCATGGATCTCAAGAAGGCAAGGCTGCCAAATGACCAACTGTGCCTGCTAATGGATTGTGCTGAAAAGAGTCAAGCATCGGGAAGGATTTTTCATTTCTTTGCTGCGTGGTACTATTAAGGAAAAAGACCAGGCAGTCTGTTACTTGGAGGCTTCACTTTAACCCTTCTGGGCAAACTTTCTGCAGCCTCAGTTTGAGAAGTCAGAGTTGCTGCAGTTTTGCCTTTTTGGGTGAAACACAGGCATATCCTCAGGCAGGTGTGGACACTGGGCTGTTGCTCACAAGCTCTGCCACCGAGCAGCTATTTCAGCATCCCCAATGGACTTTAAAGTGCACCCTTTCCACTTGCTAGCCCTGCTAAAGCTCAGCTTACAGAAGGGAATGACAAGAGAGGTCTGGGGGTTTTTTGGTGTTGAATATGACAGTACAGATTCGCAGCCTTGGGTTTGGTTGTTGGACACCTGTGAGGCCCAGCATGGCAGTGGCTGGAGATGTCACTCACTGTGCAGGTGATAAGCTGGGCTCTCAGATGAAAAGCTCAGCCTGAGAGGTCCCATGTGAAAAGTAACTGCTGGTAACAAATTGAAAGTGTTTGCTCTGAAAAGTATGATTTTGTGGGGAGTTTTGGGTTTCTGGTTGTTTGTTTGTTTGTTTTTTAATTCTGGGATATCCTTGGAAAGCTCTGTAGAAAGACAAGGCTTTTAAAAATAATTTTCAGCAATTTCTGGTTGCCAAAAACTAAAATGTTTTCAGATCGGAAGAGCTAGAGAGCTTGAAAGAGAAAGGAGCCACCATGCAGGCTCAAAGGCCACTGAAAAATGTACTTGCAAGGGAATCCTTCTCACAGGCCATCCACACCTACAGAGGAGGAAACATCCCCAGGAGGAATCACATGTCCCACAGAGAAGCATGACAGAATGATGATAGGGTGGGCAGCATCACCCACAGGGTCACCCTGGAGCAAAAACATTGACCTGCTCCTTGGGAGACTAGAGGAGGTGTTTTACAAGGGTGACGTGGGTGATGTTTGTCAAACTGGAAGGGTGGATCAGGCTGAGTGAGGGTAGTGTTTAAAGCAACACTCGCCCCATGCAGGAGGGAGTGTGGGCACAGATGGTTGTTTTGCATGCACAGGTTAAGAAGGTAAACAACATAAACATCATAAACATCTTCCATAATCTCAAAAAATTCAAGGGATTTAAAATTCAGGGATTTGATTATAAATAACCCTGAAAGAAAAGGTTTCATGACAAGTGAACAAGGTTACTTCATGACAAGTACAGGAACTGCAGGTAAAAATTGCACGTTGAAGCCAGGATCAAGTCAAATTTAAAGCCATTGACTTCTTTTTTTCCAAAGCTGGTTGGCAGTAGTAATGGCAAGTGTCAGTTCCCCACACACGTTAGGAGTCAGCAGAATGAGCTGAATGTGATAACTGAGTCCCACTTCTGCTGAAGAACAAGTGTGTGTGGAAGAAGATGTGACCATACATGAGTCATGAGACCTCTGGAATTTCTGCTTTGCTGCATAATGCTCAGACTTGTCTTACCTAGAATTTTAAAAGTTGGAGAGAAATACAGATATGTCGATTTTTTCTTGGAAAAATTTGTTGGGTCTTTTTCAGAGTCGCCAGGTGAGGAGCCAGAAGTTCACTTGACTGCCAGGTGGGGAGCCGGGCAGTTTGCCCACCACAGGCAGCTGGTAGGCTGGCAGGGCACCAGGCACGTTGGCTGCCAGCAGCTGGTGTCCATCACTAGGTTTGACAGATTTGACATATTCCCACCATAAAGCTGGTTCCTCTGTAGTCAGCAAGATCCTCTGAAGGAAGAACACCGTGCTGGAAATGTTCGGACTGCTGCAATAAGTCACCTATGTTACCGTGTGGACAGATGCGATGGCACTGCTTTGTTTCACCTTCACTGAACAAGATCAGAGCCTTGGCCACAAAAAAAGGTAAATAAATATAATTACTGTGTTTAAGTGGAATAACATCAGTGTTGAATTTACACTGAGCAAACTGGTGGGGGAAAAAAAATGTATGGGTAAGACTGAAATTTTGAGCTGTAGGTGACAACAGTGATGTTGTATCAAAGGTTGAGGTGAAAACACCCTTCTCAGCCCTTCTCCTCAACCTTCAGAACATGTCACAGAATCACAGAATCCTAGGGGTTGGAAGGGACCTCGAAAGCTCATCCAGCCCAACCCCCCTGCCAGAGCAGGGTCACCTAGAGTCCATCACACAGGAACGCATCCAGGCGGGGTTTGAATGTCTCCAGTGAAGAGTCAAAACTCTCAAGACTTTTCAAATAATCTATTTGATTACCAGACAGCATGCTGGGTTTTCAAGGACGTGTCACCCAGGTGGAAAATCCTACCTTCAGATGCTGAGTAATTGTAGCTAAGCTGGAAATATTTAATAGTAAACATCACGTTAGATGTGATGCTCAAAAACACAGCTGTGATTGTCTCTCGTAAGCACTGCAGGATGTGGGTGTGTGAGAAAACTAAGGAGCATGTATATCTGAAATCTCATCTTTTCTATCCTCTTTTATCCTCAAAATTCCCATTAACTACTCCAGATGTATTTGAATTCTTGCCATGAATTTTCTATTTTCATCTTTTTAAAGGCAGTTAAGAATAACAACAAAATAAGACAGTCTTGACACTAATTTTTTAATGTTGCACATACTGCATTTTATAACATTGTAAGAAAAAAAAGTAAATCTTAGACAGAAAATAAATACATTTTTTTATGAATATATGCAGAGAGGGTGCAAAAAATTGCATCTGTAAAACATTTAAAGGCTGAATCATACAACAAAAAATTTACAAAAGCACTTACTTCTTTATACATGTCAGCTCTCCTCTTATAAACACAAAAATATTTTAACAAATCTTACAAAGATCAAACCCTTTTGCCCTTCACCAGGAGAAGAGTGGTGAAGAAAGTGTATTACCTGGAGAAAAGAAAAAAAAATCCAGATAAGCAAAATGTAAGCCTGAACAGGTACCAGGGAAACAAGATCTAGATGCTGAGAAGGAATTTACCCCTGTGCGCCACAGCGCAGGAGACGAGCCCCTCGAACAAGTAAGCAATGCTGGGGCAGTTAAAGAGGTCTCCCGAGGTGACCCTTAGTGCCTGTGACACCAGTATCTGCATGGTATATAACAGTTCTGCTTTCCTTCATTCACAAGACTTGCTCATTAGGCAAAGAGAACGCTTAGACCAGCTGAGCTCCAGGTAACTCATGTGAACTGAGGTTTCTTTGAAACTGAAACAGGCCAGCAGTGGAGACTGGGAAAGAGAAGGAGCAGAGATTTGCTGTGGAATTTGAAGAGTTCTGGGGGTGGGTGGGTAGCTATGGAAAGGGCCAGCTTGAGACAGAGCCCTTGACAAAACTCTGAGATGTGCTCATGCACGGCGAGATGGCCCAGCATCATGGCTGCGGTGCAGCACCAGCCCAGCACTACACGTGCTGTACAGCTGGAGGCACTCATGAAGCCACCAGGATGAGTCCCTTGTGCACCACATCCACTGCATGGGCCCAGGAAGCCATAAAGCTCAGGCACCTTCCTGAAATTTAAGCAACTCACTGCACACATGCTGCAGCATCACACTTTCAACCTGTCTAGGATCTCCCAGGACATGGCTACCAGAAGCTGCTGCTTCTGTTTGAACATCCAGAAGGCACAAGCAAATGGCTGAAGTCCTTAATTTTCAGTCATGAAAAGAGAAAGCCTTTTGGGCAGAAGGGGAAAGAATGAGGTCATGTCCTCTAAAAAGCTGGTGGACCTTGTCAACCAGTATCATCTTGTCTAGCCCAAATTGTGATGGTCAATAAAATTCATTGCTAGGAAACTACCTTTTCTAACAATAGAAATTTGCTTGATTCATAGAACTAAGTTGAGGGATCACAGCAAAACCTCTGATATAATTTAAAAATAGCAGTAAGCATTTACTGTGGACTGCACCAAATCATAGGAATTTCCCTTGCCAGGAACACCATGACCTTCTCCACAGGAAGAAGAGGAAAGGTTTCCAGTATGAATGCAACTAAAATAAATCCATCATATGATAAAAGGCAATTATACTTTAAAATTAATATTTTATAATTACTGGTTATAAATTCTATATTGATTGTATAAATTATAATTATAAATTATAATTATAAATTACAAAAACACATTGGTTCTGAATAACTTGAGTGTAGTGACACAAAACAGACCTTTGGGCTTCCTGCTCAGCAAAACCCTTCAGCCTCAGGTCTCACTTCATTACCTTACTAACTAGAGGACAAATAAAAATTAGACTGAAGTTCTCCAGACTCTTAGCAGTAAGTTCACCTTCCAGCAGACCACACAAGAATCAACCCTCACTATTCCAGGAGAGGTAGATTTTCACATCTTTATTGCCAGCCACATAAATCAGGGTCAAATCCTACGCACTCATGTGAGATGTCTTACAACTGTTTTAAAACTAGCACACTCCATTCAACTGTTTTAGTGTATTTTTTAAATTATCTTACTGTATAAGTATACCCTAGAAATTCTCAGGGGGTTTCAATCCCTAAAATATGAAGCCATACAAGAGAAGCTTTTTTGATTTATATAATAAAAATAGGTATATAGGATGTACGGTTTTTTTCCTCAGCAGACTTCCAAAAAAGTCTGCTCAACAATAGAAGCATATGTCCTGTGAAGCTCAAAAGCAATCGGGCTCCTTTACCCATGAGCTCTAACAAAGCAGTCCTTATTTAGGTCTTTCAAGACAACTTCATAAGTCTGAATGAGTTTTTCTAAACAAGCAAAGTCTAGAATTTCTATCTTTGATCATTTATCTCAGCATCAAATTTCTAATTAAACCCTGGGAGAAAATTGTTGGAAGGTTTTTATCCTTTCCATACATATCCTATCCTTTTCCATACAAAGAAATCTACTAATTTCACTCTAAGAATCTCTGGCCTGAGATAGAGGATGAAAAATATGATCACAAAAGGAATTTGTTTGAGAAAGATGAGAGTGACGGGGAGAAAGAGATTACAGTGCAAAACAGATTTCAAATTTTTAAAGTGACAAGCACTACAGCATAAGCACTCACTGTGGTACCAGAGAACTGAGCAGCCAAAAGTTGATTTCATTGCCCCATTGTGGAAATGCAGTTGATTCCTGTCCACTTGTATATCTTCAAGCAAATATGAAGGAAAGACCCGGTTTCTCTTATTTCATTCAAGTAAAAATAATGTACATTTTAAACTTATCTTTGGACTTTATGCTATGCTACTGGACACACAGCAGTATGTAGCATTTAGCATCATTAAACCACTGGAGAAACATTAATTACTGTCACCTTTCATGCCCTTCTTTGGGGTAAATAATCCCATGCACCATTAATAAATCATCAATTACTGGATGGCAGCATTGGCCATCTCCCAAAGTATTAGAATAAATACTGCAGGGAAGTACTTATGCTATAGTATAACAAATATCTTCATTAACAGGTGGTTTGAGGAGCAGATAACATCATTCTCATTTTAACACAAGGACATGAGATGCTGAGTGGGATCCCAATCTGTACTTGACACAGCTCCACTGACTGCCATGACATTACAATTAGATACATGGCCATGGCGATGCGAGGCCAGTTGCAGTAAAAATCCAGATTTCTAGCACCAGTCTCTAATTTTAGGATTCTAATCTTTAAATACCTAGAGCCCAATCTTCAGATTGGTTCAGAGGGAATAGAGGAGTTGCCACTTTTGTTCTCCAAGGGAGACATCTGTGGAAACTATCAATGTAACATTACCAGACTAAACTCCCCAAGGTCTGTTTCAGTGGTTAGAAGAGGGATGGTAAGTGAAGACTGGTACTAATAGGCACCACACCATGCAGATGGAGTTCAAGAGCATGGATTTATAGCTACATTGCTTTAGAAAAGTCAGAAGTAGTCAGAGTCCTGGTTTTGTTTCTTTGTTCCAAATTTTTGTTATTTCTAATATGTCATGCTTGCAATAAATCTCTTACAAAGTGACTTTAATCTTTCTTCTAAAGTTAAAAAACAAAACCAAACCAAAAATCAACACTGTAAAAAGGTTCTTGCTAAAATGGTTCTCTGAAAACTCTGTGAGCATGACCAGTTGGTGCAAAAAAAGCTGCCTTCTGAAAAACAAGGCAACAGGATCCTACTGCTCCCAGCACTTCAGCACAGGTACAGCTCTACTTGGCAGTTAGTGCATCCTCACGTGCTGGCCAGGTCAGGGTCTACCCAATGCACGTGCTCAAGCACCCCCAGGCAATGAAAAATCAGGATACATGGTGCACTGGACACAGCCTTTTGAAGAAAATAATCTTTGTAAGACTTCTATTTTAAGCTCTGAAGTATTTCTAGAGCTTCTCTCCTGGTCAGTTTGTTAAATCTACATGGCCAAAGGAAGGTGTGCCAGTAGTTCATGCTCTCCTTACCCAGCTTTTATGTAAAGACCCCCAGCTAAAGCCTGGGCCACTGCTACCAGTCTGCATACAGACTCCTTAGATGCCTGGACTGGTATTTTGGTTGTCAGGTTGTGCTAACACCTGCATACTGAATTCCTACTGCTTTTGGTACCCTCACCAGGCACCTAAACTGGCAGCGGCCAAAAAGGTGCATATGGAAAAGGCACACCTTCCTTCTGCTCTGTAGGTATCAGCCTCTGAAAGAAGCTACCCTGCACTCAAACTGGGGAGTTAAAAATAAACTAAATAGTGTTGTTTTCACAGACTTTGGAGCTATGCACGTGTGCGATGCTTTTACAAAATATTATCCTTCAAACAATTCAAACAAATTCCCCACTCTATGGAGAGATCTGCATTAACTTTAGAAAACATTTAAAGAACCAAAAAAGGTCAAATTTGTAATACAGCACAAATGGTGACATTGTGCCCATTTAGTGTATTCTCGGCAAGACATCTACCTTCAGAAATGCCTTCAGCATTTCTTTTAACAGATGGAAGAACTTAGCAGTTTCATTAACACCGCAGTATTAATGAAAAAAACATGAGACACCTTCATTCCATGAGGCTTTTTAGCAAAAACAGGCCAAGGGGAAAAAGGACAGGACAAGGAAAGAAACTGGATTAGCAGGGGGTGCATTGGACATGGGGAAGACCACAAAACATGAAGAACTCATGAATTCTAACATGCAAAAGACATTGGTATGTTGCAATGCCAGTTATGGTTAAAGACACTGTATAACTCTTATATCTTTGTCCTTGAGGCTTCATTACAGTAAGACTCTCGACTGCAAGTTCATAAATAAAATTTGGAAATGACAGCAGTGCCATAAAAACATAGGTAGAAAAATAGTGCAAAGCCAAGGGCTGGACACTTTAATCTGTCACAAGTACCCCCAAGCACTACCATTACAGCTCTTGAAGAAAACACCTACAGAAAACATTCTCTATTTATTATAAATGGCAGTTGTCTGCATTGCACTCTGTATTTAGAATGTACTGACTACCTTTCTGCTTCCCTTCCAAGCTGTGGATGAATAAATATATCCTTCCACACTGGGGAGTACTGCCTGCCCTCCAGTCACAACTAGTAGCAAAATCAGACAGTATTTATAAAAGAAATCAATTAAAAAGTAAAACAGACGATATCATTTAAGGCCTTTGTCCCTGTAAGTTTGCTCAGCAGACTACACTTTCTTAAAATAAGAACATCTACTACTTCTGTTAGAGTAACCAGAGAGCGAAGTTAAACAAAAAAAATGTCACATTTACGGCTGCCAAGAAGGCAAAGTTCCTGAGGCTCAGCCAAATGCAACAGCAATAACACTCTGCAGCACTCTTCGGGTGCCTCACACTGGGTGCATGGAGGAGGGCAGACTGATGGAGGGTGAGGCTGACCCAACTCTCTGGCTGAGCATCTCATTTAAACCTTGCAGCCCTTATCAAAAGGGGTTTGGAATTACAACGGATTATATAGTGCAAACTCGTATCAGTTCCCACAGACATAAAAAGCACAGACAGGAGTCCAGAACAAAAGCTGCCACTGGCCAGGGTCATGAGGAGCAGCAGCCATTAAGGAAATAAACTCCAGGGAGCAGAGTCTGATCTCAGCCTGGAGTAACTCCAGCTCTTCAGTGAGGTTTCAGTGAACTTATACAGGTGTAGCTAAATACCAGGTTCTGAATCAGCTTGGTGGTGAGGCACCAAATTAAAATGAAGCATTCATTAAATGACAGTCTTTCAGATTTAGAGTAAGGAAAAACCACCAGTAACAGAGTTTTTTAACCTTGAGTGTGACAGAATACCCGCCGATGGACAGAGCTCACATTTACACAGCATTTCCCAAGTATTCACTTCAGCAGGTCCATATGGTTTAAAGGAGGGTTTGCCTTAGCCTGGTCTGAGTCAGTTTTTAACAGGGTTCTTGATGCCACCCCATGTAAACTGTTGAAAAAATATACTGACTGCTTGGAACATCAGCTGTGCGTTATGTACTCGGTATACCCACGCACATGTGGGCACTCTATATATGCACAACCAAGATTCCAACACTGCACACAGAACAGAAGCTGTATCATGGCCTTTTTTAAAACATTAGCTTCATGGTGAATTTACTACACCCATGTTACTGACAAAAGGCATGTCCAGTGGCAGGGAAATATGGATACTCCAAGTATCTCAAGATAAATATGTTATGTGTGATCTGAAAAAATAACAGCCTTATCAAGGTAGTCCAGTCTCTCAAAAGAGAGCCCAATCTTAGTTAGAAATAGTTTTCTAGTGTTTACTTTGGTAATAGAGATCAATAGTATAATTGAAATTTATTTTAATGCTGGAAGAAATGCCATGGCAGCCAGTTGACAGGAAACTGTCAAATATATTTTCTTAACAGTTTGTTACCTTTAAGGGGGCACAAGCTAGCAGGCAGAACTTCATCAGGCTTTTCCCTCTCCCCCTTTTATAAAATACCCAAAACTTTCTGAGAAATCCAAGTGTCACCACGAGCCAACAGAAAGCATGACAGTAACGACTGAGTCTGTAAAGGCAGAGTAATACTGCAGGATCAAGTCATGTGCAGCAGACGGAGGATGGTAAAGTTGTAGCAGTCTCAGAAGGTGGCTCATATTTAAGGGTATGAACTACTGAATGGTGTCCCATTTTCATTTTATAAAACAAAACCTTATCATAGGTACTGCACAATTATCTAGACTTTTCCCACACTGGGACTTTTTAGTGATAGAGTAGCCTGTAAAGAATAGGCACTTATCCCAAGAACTGGCGAAAAAGGGAGTATTTTTTGGTAGGTATGGCACCAAAATACAACCATTGTGCTTTCTCACATACATATGCTGTACAGATGAAGGCTCAAACAGACACAGAGTTTTAAGTTGTTGGCGGGCTGTGTTTTTTCTTTTTGCTTCGGCAAGATTTGCAAATGCAGCAGATGATGCATGGAGATGCCACAAGCAGCAAGGGAGAGGTCACCAGTGCTATGATACCTAATCCAACGAGGATCCCCACAACCTGAAAGACATGGTGGGGAAAAATATGTATTTAGCTAATGTGGAAAATAAAATACACATGTGCAAGCGTGAGCACAGCACAGGTCACAAAAAATAGATAAAAACATGAAAACAGTCATCCTGGTCCTTTACTGAAGGATAAAATCGCTTTGCTTCATGCATGCATGAGAGTTCTGCTCAGCTGCACAGGAACACACCTGCGTTCTGTTCCACATCACCGAAGCCCGCGAGTGGCCCAGCTTGTTTCTGCAAGGGCCTCTGTCGTAATGCCTTAAGAAGATATCGTTCTGAAAAACAAAAGGAGAAGCTGTAAGAGCAGGTTACAGTACTGTGGGGAGAGGTTCAAGACTGGACTGGAAATACAACTTTCCTGACACTGCTTTAAAATTACCAGCTGCCAGCAGATGAGTTCACCTGTCTTCCAAAGAATTACATAGGGAAACTTCTCGCAGTTTCCAAGTGTGGTGTGTTTGGGACCTGAGATATTGTACAGCGTGTTTCCCCTTCCACTTTTAAAAAGCATGAGTTTATGCATTGCATTTATTGCACAAGTACTTAGTCTGTAATTTGGTGATGATAAAGGGGCCTGTAAACAACAGATATTTCTGAGAGCTAGCAATCTGAGACATCATCTTCCTGAGGTACTTCTACCTTCTGTTCTTCTGCTGTCCTTGCACTTCAGAATCATTTTCTTCCTAGCCTAATAGGAAAATTTGAAAAGTAGGAAATCCCTGTTTTTTTCTCTTTTCTGTTTTTAAATTATCTGTTTTATCTTCAGAAGGTGACTAATGCCTTGCATTACCCTCCCCTGTGCTGTAGCCTGACACTGCTTCCTCTTTAGCTTTTCAGCCTTATTCTGTGGCTCTGCAGGTATTACCTTCATCTACACCTGGAGCTCCTGTAACCCTGCACATTTAGAAAAACTGCATTTGAATCACACAACCACAGTTATTTTTTTCTCTCTCCTTTGAACTGAGGAAAACTTGCTAAGGGCACATCTGCAGAGTCTGTGAGAATCTCAGACTCCTGGTTCAGCACAGTGTTGAGCAATCATTAGGTACTGTATGTACTCTGAGGCAAGCCGTAAGGCTCGTGTTGAAAAAGCACGCTCACACACACAGAAATGGGACATAATGATATGCAAAACCTGTTCAGCATGCTGAGAAAGGAAGGATAAAGAATGAGGAAGTTTCATTGTTTGCTGGATGTGGAGTACAGAAAGGAAAAGGAGAGGAGAGGAGAGGAGAGGAGAGGAGAGGAGAAAAAAGCCATGCAGCATCTAACATTTTATTTCAAGTGCTGGTGAGGTTCTTTTCACACTCCCACAGTTGTTACTGATGACTGTGCCAAAAGGGGAAGCTGTCATATACACGAACACATTACTTCCTTGTAGTCCACACGAGTTGAGACTTGTTGGTATCATGAGAAATAACTAGCAACCTGCACTTCATAATCCATCATTTTTATCCTCAAGCTTACTAACTAATCATTCTCTTCATCAAACATGAAACTAGAGTAGACTAGAGAGATCTAGTCCATATGAGCTCTTAATGCACCTGCCTGTGGAAAAACCCCCTTCACCCAGTACCATACCATTTTTTGGACAGGCTGACCCTTGCAGCTGGAGCAGATGAAAGACACTTACTTCCTGGCTCTCAACCAAATTGTTTTTAGCCACTGCACTGGAAGAGGGAATCAGAGAAAGGTAGTGCTGAAGTGGACCTCCAGAAAGCAACCAGACTTTCCCATTTCCCTCAAAGAACTACAGTGAGACTCACGGACACGGCTATAATCCCTTATGGAAAAAAGGATGTTGATATAAATAAAAGCACTGGATGAACAAGAAGAAAGAAACTAAATTAGCAGCTGAATTGAGCCAAGACATTCATTAGGATATCAACGAGTTGACAAAAGCTTGTACAGGTCCTCAGACTAACCCCAACCCCATTACCCTTTATCTAGGTGATTTTTGCTGCAGCACTTACATCCAAATTCTGTAGACAGTACCAGCAAAATGTGTGCTTGCAGTTCTTGCACATCATCTGAGCACAGCCCTCGTTTCGCTCAATATAGATCCGACAAACCGGGCACTGCTTAATTGGTGCCTCTGTCTCCGTTCCAATAAGTGATCTAGAAGAGTAAGAAAACATTAAAGTGAAATGTGAATGTAATTACTGTTGATATTCAGTTCCACTGCCTAATGTGTACTGTGCTTATTTTCCAGAGCATCTAATGGTGTTGTTTTAATGCACTTAATATGTGATGCTTGTTATAATCAGTACAACACACTGAAGCATACTCACTACTAGGTGTAAGATTATTAATGTAATGTAAAAGTGAAACTCTATTCCCTTGGTCTTTTATGGCCTGAAACCAACACTCACAATACCCACAAACATATCACCTATTAGCATTAAAAATTAGCACTTTGTAAGACAATTTGCACCATTCATTTAACAGGACTACATTATGCAACTCATAGCACTGTCCCTGCTTGAAGAAAATAGCATTAAACTCCACCAAAGCCAAAGACCAAACCTGGAGAAGAAATTTATGGTGAGAGCTCTTAGGTAACTCCTATTCAATGAAGTCTCGAGCAAGAAGAATGCTTAGATTTTAAGTAAGACACTTTATTTTTTGCAAGAAATGGTAGAAAACTTTGAACGCACATGACTGAACGTAATCTGATTCTGAAAACAAAGATGGATGGCCACCAACATTCTATAATTTAAACAAAAAAGTATTTTCTTTCTGTAGATTAATACCTTATGTAACCTTATGCGTAGGTTGTGTGCACCTATGGAAAACTGATCTAAATCAGATTTCTCACACCAAATGGGACATTTTACACCCACTCTGCATAAGAGTTAAGATTCCTCTATGAAGAGATTCTATAAATATTAAGCAGGGGTGATTTCTTAATCACAGTATAAGCAAAGTTTCGATCCTGAAATATTAGTGCCTTGGATCTTTTTGTATGGGCACAAATCACAACTCTAGCATATGAACAAAACCTTTAGGCAGATTCAAAGCCCTGGAGGGCTTCACCTTTCACAAGTGTCAGTGGCATCCCAAGCCTAGTAAATACCCAAATAATATTAATATTTGTGAGGCACAGAGGAAGTACCTCATGCCAAAAAGGACCAAAAGACCTCCGTGGGTCCCCTTCTTACCCCTGCTCAGTTGGTACTGGAATAATTTGGTTTTCCTGGCATAGGCGCTGTGGGTGCCATGTGTCTTTGCAAGAGGAGCAGAACGTTAGGTGGCAAGATGGGCACTCCACTGGCACTGGCGCTCCCGACTCGCTCAGTGCAATATGGCACACCGTTTGGCAGTCAGCTGCAGGGCACCATGTTCTTTGGGGGTCCAAGTGGACTTCTGAAAAGTAACAGAAGAAAGAAAAATAAAAATGTTTATACAGTTCCTATCTCATTCCGGCAACATGTCCAGGTATGCAAGACCCAGTTCTGTGCGTGGGTAGGGAAGTTGAAGTCATCTGCGCCCGTGCCCATGGGCATTTGAGCCTACTCCTCTTCTTTAGACAGGTCCATAATTGTCCTCTGCAAAGGCAGCTGCACTGAAAATATCGCAAGAATGGCAATACACGACATGGGATGTATTCTTTGCCTTTATAGGGAGGTACAAAAGACAAACATAACTTCCATGTCTTTCACATGTGCGAGCCATGCAGTATCTTTCATGTAAATAGCAGAGGGACTGTCATTAAATGAATGCCAAGTCATTTTCTATGCCTTATTTCCTCCCCTCTATCTACGAACTCCAATTAACATTCACTTTATTATATGATCATTATTTGTCAGGTATCAGATTACAACAATAGTCAAGGCAAGATTCAGGGTGGAGACCCCGAGTTACAGACATCACCACGACAGTGAATGATAAATGTTGATTCTTTCTCTTGCTCCCCAACCTTTATTCCAAGGAATCTGGGCTTGCAACAGAAACCCAGCTAAAATAAGTTCACTGTTAGTGGTGTCCATTGTGTGTGCGCTTTATACTGGCTCAAGTCCATGAGATGCAGCCAAACACTCCCACTCTGCAAAGCCTCCCTAGAAAAGGGCTGTCATGCCTGCAGGAGCTACCTACATCTCCTCCTTCCCTGGGAGCTCTCTGGTACCACCACTGAAAATAAATGGATGGAGAAGATGTCTTAGGAACAGGTGGGAATCCCTGACTGTGAGATGTCAAAAGCCATTACAATGTTTTTCTGTACCTCCAACAGATAAAATACTGCCCCACTTGGAACAAAAGGCTGCACAAGGGCCCCTCACATATGTTCTCTGGCAAATTTTGCTGAAACAGTTGAAGGCACTCCCTCCTTCACACACACCCCTGCCTGCACTGCTCCTCTGCAGGAGGTTGCTGGTAGCCCACAGTGAGGGGGGCTGGTGGGTGTATGTCTAGCAGATGCTCTGGTCAGCATGAAAAACAGTGATATCATGTCAGTGTCCAGATAATCAGAAACTAGAAACTGTACAAATAAAAATGTGTTCAAAGAAGTAAAACTTTCCCCCAGGCTCTCAAGCATTTAGATAGACATGCACAAACACCTGGGGAGAAAGACATCCCACAAACTTCATAATCTAATGTGTATTAGAAAATCAGCTCTCTTCCAGTATGCAAAACTTCTCTGTTCACCCTGAAAACTTCCAGTTCCTTTAAACTCAACCCTCCCTCCCATCTATCCAGGACATTTACAGTGAGGAACCATGTAAGGTTGATTATCCTTTCTGTTGGCTGCAGGACACACAGGTACACAGGACTCTGACTACAGGTAATTTTTAAGTCTGTGTCAGAGTGCTCTGACAGATGTAGAGAATTTCTAGATCCGTGGCAAAGGCTGTCATCTATAATTTAGGCAATACCAGCAAAACAGCTGTACTATCTACCTCCAGCCACTTCATGAATCTAGTTGCCTTCTTTCCTTTTATTCTCTTGCACGTGCTTTTCATATACTTTTAAAAAAGTAGTGTCCTGAGAAGTATTTCTGTAGCTTCCCTCGGCGTCTCCTAAAAGAAACTGGGTAAGACCATGGCCTAGTACTGGCTATTGCATTTAAGTCTTCACACAGTAGATTCTGTATGCTTTCTGTTGCCAAACAGCAGTTAAAACGAGATGAAGTGCAGTTCCTGCAAAGAGCTGCTTAACATACTCAACATCGGGAACCTAAATTCTCCTCTCCTGTGTTTGGATGACAGACAGAATGTCTGGTTTTGACATCATTGGGAGGAGGGGAGTTGGGTTGTAAAACTTACTGATTTTTACAAATCCGTTGCAGCAAGATGTAATGCATGAGACGAAACTCCCTCCTCTCCCACTTCCTCCATTTTACAAAGAACCTACAGATGGTGTTTTGCAATCCATGCTGTCTCATACTGTTTGGTTTACCATGGAGCACAAGTGAAACCAGAAAAAAAACTAAAAAGGAGTAGCCAAAAAAAGGAAAGAGGCTATCATACTGCTCTGACAAGCTGCTCCATCTCTTGGTTAGGGCCACTTCTCTCCCGAGCCTTTCCCCTGCTTCCCCATAGCCAGTTCAGCCACACTTGCTCCACTCTCAGAAGGAAAGCCTTCCCAAACAGTGCCAGTATCCGGCAGAGGTCTGGCCAGTCTTTACAATCAGGTGAGATGTGGGAGACAGATGGGGGAAATATAATGCCCTGAAGAAAGGAGAATTTCTGGCTCAGGAGAGGTACTTACTGAAAGGACGAGCCTATGCCTTTCGCAGAACATTAGAAACACCTCCTTTCAAAATGGACTGCTTTTTGGTTAGGCAAAAAATGGAGATTCTCAATCATCTACCACTCGGCCTATTGGGCAACTGTCACAGACATAGAAACATAATGCTTATGTCCTAACCACATCCTATTCCTCTATTTTCTTACTTCTGATGAGCACATCAGCCCCATCCTAGACAGACATAGAGCAATTCCTGTTTCTTCTATTAAAATATGCTGCATGGAAGCTGTGTGGCTCGGTCCTGGCTGGATGCAGAGAAGTTACAGATATGTAAGAAATCTTGGTTTTAAGCCTGAAAACATTTGCATTCTAAGAACACAAAACCCACAAAAGGATAGAAAGTTTTTCAGTGCATTGTTTATTAAACTAAGCAAGTGTCTACAGATATACAAGTGTATGCCAATTACTTCTCACTACTTTTTCACCCAATATTATTTGTCCATTTTTTTTAAAAAATAAGGAAACGGAGAGGAAATCTATTTTGTTAAAATAGTTAGCACAGGTAGGGGATAGGAAAATAGCTTTGGGTATATATGAAGAAATCCTTCTTCAGGTCTTCAAAATTTCCCTCAAAATTCATCACACGATGGAAAATGTCTGGAACAGTGAGAAGCACTGGCTTCAATCACCTGAAGACTAGTAAGCAAAGACTACAGTGAAAAAGCAAGTCTTTTGACTTACCCAAGAAGCTGGTTATTTATTTCCAGCATTTCTAGTAAAGCAAACGGGGTGCTGAAGTGAAGAGCCCGTATCTCAATAGAACAAAGCTGAAAGAAGGGTCTAAATATAGGAAGCTGAAAGGTTTGAATGAAAGGCTTTCCTGATCAGAGCAAAAGTCATGAAGGACATCTCAGTACCTGCCTCTTTCAAGAATCACAACTTGGTCTAATGCATTTGCAAGCATGGAAAAGCAAATGGTGCAGCAAGGTCTGGAAAACTCATTGTTCTCTATTTATTCCCCTTATCTTTCTGACTCCTACTCTCCAGCAACAAAACCTAGCAAGACCGAGTTAGCTCTTCCCCAGCACCTGGTCTGAAGAAAATACCTGAAAACTAAGGGGAGCTCAAATATTTTACGTGTAAAGGTTTTCTTCATTTTTAAATGAACGCTGAAAGGCTGATAAGAGCAATGCTACCATTATGCTCTATTTCAGTTCTTCAAAATGTTCTCTGTCATTAAGTAAATCAAAGGAAGTCAAGGCCCTCAGAAAGTGTATTTGGTAGGCGTTTCCAGGCTAGGGCCAGGTCTGAGAATAGAGCTAATAAGCCAGGTCCAGCTGATGAGATCCAAAAAGGTCAGCCTCGGGAGCAGTTCTAAACCCAGGATAGGCAAAAGGTCTTGGCTGACGTTGGAATTAGTGCTGGTGTCCAGGTCAGAGCTCGGGTTAGCAGGAAGCACTGTTCCAAGGCATCAGTAAACTGGATTTATTGCTGGGGCAAATAGGCAAGGCAAAAAGGCTGGGGTTTAAGCCTGCCACTTGGATGCCAGTTTTCCTCCTCATAAAGGATAAAGGACTGATCCTAGAGGCATCGTGAAAAGAGGTAGTGGAGGTGGAAGAGGATTTGGGAGATCTAAGCAGAAGAAAAAAGAAAGAAAAGGGAAGGATTTAAAAAATAGGTAAGTTTCAGGCTTCATTGCGTGGCAGGCAAAAAAAAAAAAGATGTATCAGGGATTTGGACAAAAGATCATGAGTTCAGCTGTGGCTAGTTATAGAGGAGGAGATACCAGGAAATCATTAGTTTCACAGTCTTCAGTTAAAAAAAGGTTTTACATAAAGCGGATTAACATATTACAAGAATATCTCTCTTTCCTAGCCCTTTAATATGGTGATTTAACAAACTCTGATTTCCACTGTCTAGGGCTGTAGACAAGCCACTGCTTGGCTTATGAACTGGAGGACTCCTAAGGAATTTAGAGCAAATGAGAAGAAGGTAAAATAGAAGAGAGAAATAAAAAAATGATATCAGAGTTTGGGATTTTTTCTTTTTTGGCCTGAGTGTTCTCAGATCATAGCTACAATCTGTATCTGCCCATGAACTCTGGGCCATGCTTGGTCATTCACCGTGACTCATGCCAGATGAGACTCTGTAAAAACCTATAAATTCTTCTATCTGAGCATCTTTTCAAGCGCATTTCTGTGCCTAACTTTTATGAACCTCTGCATTTTCATACACATTCCCAGTCCACCTGCATCTAAGCATGCATGCAAAGCAAGAACACAAATACAGTCTTTCAAGGAAAGTTTGAAAACAGGCAGAGTCAGGGCAGATCAGTCCCAGATCCACTACCCTGCAAGCTACCACAGAATGAGTTCTTTGAAAAATGCTGCAACTTCCAGCTGAGACTTTCAACTTGATGACAGTCTTTAAAACCAGCATGAGACTTCATCTTTCTGACTAGCAAGTTCCTTCTTCAGCCTTGGCAAGGAACCATCTCCTGAAACAGAAGGCTGCCCTCTGGCATAGGAAGGCTTGGCCCCAGTAAGACCTTCTGTTCCAAACTTCTTTACTGATGATCCTTACCCAGTAACAAGATTATCCCTCAGGAAAAAATAAAATATACTAAATGAACACACATGAGGCTTCTACATGAGAAAAGCTCTCTTGCTATGCGGATGTTTGCAAAAATCCCCATGACACTGCAGGGTCTGTATCTCCCAGAAGTTTTGAAGATCCCTATGGATATATGAAAGGACCATGTGCGCCCTGCACCAGCCTTTGGCATCTTGTCTAATTCTACCAGTACAACCACCACCTCAAGGACCCAGCACGAGCACGCTGTGGGAAGGACAATGGAGTCTCAAGCCCACAAGCTTGAGTAACAGCGCAGTATTTCAGTAAGATGCCACTCTGTTGATTCTGCTCCAATGAAATAATTTCAAATTTGTCTGTGGAGCACAGTCAGACCTAGTAGTGATTGCTCTTGAACTATTTCAAAACAAAGACATCTTCTCCGTCTCTTCCTTAATTCACCCAACAGGCTTTGTCTTTGCAGTATATAATCCTGCTGCCCCCACTGACACTTGAAAAATGAAGGTAATAGAAACCAAAAGGTTCACACCTCGTTCAAACTTCAGCCTCTTGTATAACTGAAACTGCTCAACAGGCACCAAACAGGCAATCTGAAATGAGAAACAAACATGCAGAAAAAGCATTAGAAACACAGAGACTTGAAAAAAACTAATAAACACCCTGTTCTAGATGCCTGCTTTCCTGAGCTGGCTCTCAAATCCACCTTCTTTTCCATCTTGCTTTTCACCACCACATTCCTTCGTACCTGGACTTCCTTCTCCAAAATGTAAATTAGTTTGGTTTTTTTCTTCTATTTCAGCCACACATCCCTGTAGTTCCACCCACATCTTTCTTACAGTACATAGGAAAGTCCTCTTTGTGGATTCTGTATTTACTTCAGGCTTCTCAGTTTCATTTCATGTTGTTTTAATGTGACAAAGGGTGACAGATTGTCAGCTTTGGAGACTGCAACCTGTTGTTCATGCACAAGAATATAGCCCAAATGAACCTCTCCCAGTCTTAATGGCAGGGGTCAGTTAGCTCTCAGGAACTTAAAAGTTGGTCTGGTTTCCATTTTTTATTCACTTCATGGGTTTTGAGCTAAGACAGTTAATGGAATTTGCCTTAGACACCCACTACCCCACTGGGAACTGGACTGAAGTTGACAAATTTAGTTGGCATAGACAAACAGGCTTTGCTGATACATTTTACACATTATCATAAATAAACCAGCAGTCTAAAAGGCTAAATGCTCTAATCTCCTATTACCAACCTACGTAAGAAAACCAAGTACCCTATTTAAAACTAATAAGCAAACCTGCACAGGGTAAGGAGGGGTTCAGAAGAATCTTCATGGATACTTCAGGAGTGACATGTTTATTGGACTCAAAATCTGAGATGATTCTCTTTATTTGATCCACTTGTAATATTGTACCAGCACTGAAAATATCTTTCTCTTTTATGGAAGATAAACCTAGACTTATACCAGATACAACACAAGACTTGGTCATTTGAAGCACCGTGAGACAGTGCAGAACTGACAGCTATAAAGTGAAAGGCTCTCAAGCCTCACATTCAGTATCCCAACACAGTCCTTCAGATTACTGTAGAAGGCAAAATTTTGCTCTCAGTGAAGCGGACACTGGCCCTTGCTATCCTTCTGTATGACACAGCAATAATGGGAGAAGAAACACAAAGACAAAAAATTCAATATATATTCAATATCATGCTGTGAATACATTTGCTTTCATAGGTGGAAAAAAGAATATATCCATTTGTATACTATAAAATATGAATTGCTTTATTAAGCTCTCAAAGTGATTAGAATTAAAATTGCATTTTGAAGCAGAGGTCTGGATCATTTATTTGACCTAAGCCAACGTCATACAAAAACTAATCCAAGCAATGTCAAGATTTAAGTGTTCAAAGATGCTTGAAAGACTTATAGTTGAAGAAATCAAAGGATTTAATATAAAAATTAGAAACAGCAACAACTCTTTACAAAACATATTCCTAGTCTAGTAAGTCAGTCCCAGGGTCAAAGTACTATCCTCATTCAGTTTCTGAATTCAGAGTGTAACTGTTTTTAATATGAAAGTATTGAAAGTATGAAGCTAAATGGTATTATGTTAATATAACTGTAAGACACAGAGAGCTTCCTGGGAAACTCTTCACCTGTTCACCAGAAGTTCATCAGAAGTCAGCTGAAACAGTCTTGGAAAGCAAATAATAACTGAATCAAACAAGGAAAGAAGAGTGAAGTTCAGCAGCTTCAGCAAAGAGTGAAGTCAACCAACAAAGTTATGTAAAACCCACAAGACACATAATTTCAGTATTGCCCACTGCTCCCCAGGGCTGCTTCAAATCTAAATAGAGTTTGGAAAACAACGAGTCATCTGCTTTTCTCTAGCTGAGTGAGCATTGGCAACTACTTTAAATTTTCCTTCATTACAACTAAATTAAAACAGCGAGTGTCAATGCTGTAAGAGCCACTTGAGTGACTTGTTTGTCTGAGGTCTTTCTGTGCTTGCTCTTGCTTTTAACAAACAGTTTTTCAAGAGCAGTTCTATTGAGCCCAGAATTTCCCATGTATTAAAAATCAGCCTTTGTGGTTACAGTGGGAGCAGTTAGGTGTTTTAGTGCAGATTCCAACAGGAAGCAGAGTCAGTGCTGAAAGCTTCCCGTTCCCCTATTGAAAACTTGATCTTACCATGCCACCCTTCCTCTGCTATTGAAAACTTGATCTTACCATGCCACCCTTCCCCACCAGTTTCACCCAGCCCCACTCTGCTTCCCACATAGCCTCTTCATAGCTCAGCTCTCCACTCCCTGTATGCAGCACCAGGCACCGACGCACGCCGCCCATCACCTCTGCTGCTGAATCCCCCAGGCTTTGAAAGACCAGCTCCTGATAGCACCCGCATGGTGGTCAACTTGAGAGGTGCTGAGCTGAAGCTTCTCACAGATTTGGTAACTTTAGGCATGAGGAAAGGAAGGCACAATCTGCTGCTGCCTGAATTCAGTGCCACATCAAAGCCATACAAGCAAACTCAATTGAAAAAAGAACAAAATGTGAGTTCCCCCAGAAAACAGCAAATCCTTTCCTCGGTGAATTTTTAATCTCATTTACATTTAAATGAGAAGGACAGCTGTACGCATGGTAAAGGGATTAGGTGTTTATCTCCGTCTACTTGGCATCATCTTCATAAAACTTCTCCAGCCCCACCCCAGGTTCCATCCCAAACACCTCCTCTCCTGCACAACCGCACACATCCCTGGGCTGGGCAGAGGATGGAGATCTGGGGAGGAAGTAAACCAGCAACACGGCAGATGGCAAAGGGCCAAAAGAGAAAGATCATGAGCACGTCAGAAAGCAGATGTTTCTTATTCTAGGCTATGAAATTATTCTAGTGTAGCCAGAATTGCTACAGGACAAGTTTATGGGCATTTTTTAATTTATTTTTTTTAATACTGGGTTAAGGTTACAATAAAAATCTATGAAGAAAATGAGAGGCAAAAGATCTTGATTTGAGACTTAGTGGACTGCTGAGAGTTGAAATAAGTTTTCTGGTTTTCTATACCTTGTAAGCAACGCCTGCAGTTCAAGCATTCTTATCCTAGATCACAAGAACATGCTCTCACTAAGAACAGCAGCTTTCACCTGAAGTAAAAATATCCATGGAAAAAAAGTAAAGTTTTGAAGGCTCACCAGCAAAAAAAGGCTCCAGCTGAACCCTTGCCAAGCATCTGAAAAGGTTGCCCAACATGGTACGATAACCAGGGGTACTATTACTATGTGAGACAAAAGAGCAAAGGAAGCAAAATTAAAGGGTATGAAATAATTGGGTTCAGTTTACACAGGGGCAGATTGTTCCTGGTAACCCGGGCAGTGCAGTAACCTGGAGCCAAGGAAGAACATCTCCCTTGTTTTCAAACACTGGCTGCCACAGTGGAAAGTGAAAATCACTGCTCCACCTATTCTCAGGCTTTCAAGGGAGATGCAAGGAGGTAATCAAGAAAACCAAATAGATCTTACTTCCTTTCACACCCATATGAATCAAACCTTGATAATGCCGAGGGAGGAAAGTTCAACAAGGCAAGTGCTTCTCTCCATCTTGCTTGAGGAGATATGCAGCAAGGGCAGATCCTGCACTGGTCGCAGCAACAGCTGTTTGCAAAGCGTTGTACTGCCCACCTCTGCAAAAGTTCCACTCACAGAGGCACTGTCAATTTTGCAATGAGTGAAAAATAGTTCTAACTTGGGCTGTGTTTTGACATTGAAAGGGGTATGGAAGTTCAATTTCTTTATTGTTAGAAAGCATGCCCACTGCTTTTTTTCATCAGCTACCATCCTCATTAGTGTCATCATGAAACATTAAATTATTCATTTTCTCCATTAAGGAGCTCTTCTCTTATTTAGTGACAAATAAAACCAAAATTAATACTCTCTCATTTACTCCCCTTAGAATTGTTTAAAAACGAGTAAATAAGAAGAACAAAAATTTTAATTTTGACCCTGAAAAAGATAGGTCAGCGTGCAACATTTTCTCACCTTCCTCCTCATCTTACCATTTCAATCGCCCCTAGCAAAGTGTACACCAGTTTTCAAATTAAAAATAAAACTGGTATTCTAAACTGACTCCCAATGGAATTTTTGTTCAGCTATGTATGGAATATAACACAATTAAGAATTCTAAGATCTGGGTCACTGTCCCATTTCAGCATCGCTTTACAAAGCGCTGACAACCCTCTGTCAGCTTAGCACTGGTGTAGATCATGGATTTACACAGATGGAGGGACAATAGGCAGAACCTGCACTCCACGCAAACAGGTAATTCTTGTCAAACTTAAAGACGCAAAAGGAGACCCCAAATCAGTGTCTCCTCTACTGCCCGCTGCACAGTTTTAATCCAAAACAGATTATCTAACAATAGATCACTGGCATCAACTTTACAAGCTTCAAAACAATACGAGAATCAGAACGAACAAAGCACAATCCCCTAGACATTATCCAAGGGAGTACTGCATTAGAAATACCTGTATGCAGTTGAGACTTAGCCTGATTCACAGCTTACACGGGTGACTGGATTTGCACCAAGTAAAACCATTTCAAACCACGATAAATCACCCCTTATTTAGATTGGGGATGTTAACTGGTCCAATTAAATCAATGAAGCAAATTCCCATGAGAGATGGGAATATTTTAGACAGAAGAAGTTTGCATGGTTAAAGAGAACTGCATTAACATAAGATGTTCCTTCTACCTTTTGCTTCCAGGAAGGAATCCAAATCATCTTTGTTTATTCTACTATTAGAGCCTGAAAGGACAAACATCTTGTTTAATGAGATTGCTTTTAAACTTTCCTTTTTTTTTATGCAACCAGCTATTTGAAACAGAGTCTGAAGCCAAAACCATTGCCTTCCCACCACAAACACCCATTTATTTCTACATAAAACCAGCTACAAGCAGCTGCTATCTTGATGTAACAGGTCAAGATATGATCTAGGATTGCACTTGATTTCAAGCACTGCAGTGGAACAATTCCTTCTGTTTGAATTCACTATTTGCAAAACAAAAAAACTGCTGTGGAACATACCAGTTTCAACTAGATTTTGTTGAAGGAGAAATAAAAAACAACCAAACACAGGGGTTTCAGAAAACATATTTTCAAAGTACTGAGAAGTACAATTTTCTGGTTCAAATTCCTTTTCATCCTAAGTTTTTTAAGAATAAAAACCTGGAACATTTTCTTCTGTGATCCAATGAAATACAATGGTCTAGCTCACCAGAAGTAAAGCCTTAACTCTCAACATCTCCTATACGCTATGAATAAGCAGTTTACTCTGCCACTCCCCAAAAACAACACAAAAAAGCACGTGTCTTGGGATCAAGACAAGAGTTGTGAAAAGGCTCTCATAATTTAGTACCAAATAAGAGAAACTCTGAAGAATTTGGCTGAGAAGACAAACCAGACTTAATTCACAATGAAGACAACTAGGTCACTGGGAAGCACTGAAGAAATGTTACACACCTGGATAAAGGCCTTGAGAGAGGGATGTAGGGAAACTTTCATAGCTATAATATGTTATAAATTGCTTATAAGCTTTGTTATTAATTGCTCAGTTTCCTTATTGAAGAGAGCTCAGTCCAAAATTCACTGAAGTCAATGGAAAGTTCACTTCACTTCAAATTATACCGAAGTTCCCCTTATCTCCCCTGTGCAGGCTAGGGCAAAAGGCATTTAAAAAGCAAACAGAACAACCATGTTAGCTAATGTAACTAGAAATAATTTAGCCCAAAGTATAGGAACCAATTTAACACCATGTCCATGACAGAGAGAGTTTGAACTGTTTTTTTCCCTCCAAACTGTAATGGTACCTGGTAAACATCAGTCACAGCAGAGTCTGAAATGGACACAACATGAAAAATACACTTTTTCAAAATCCCGATGATTACACAAGGGAGAAAAAAAGACCAACTTTTTTTTTCTCCCAATACAAGCAACATGTAATTCCTCAAGGCACTGTGCAGGTAAGGAACCTTTTCTGCCCGAAACCAGAGACCAAACATTCAGATGCCCCAGAGGTGAGAGGGCTCATCCTGTTACACCAGAAGTTTTAGAGTGTGCAATGAATAAACTGTAATTCTAAAAAAATAGTACTTCCATGTCAAACACTGCCCATATTTAAGCACATTCTTTACCATCTGAACAAGGTTCTGTTTTTTAAACGCTTTTAAAAGCCACATTTCACATGGGATAGCCTTTATAGAGAAGAAAAAAGAACACAGAGTGCTCATATGTAATCTGTAGTTTACATACTAATCTTTCAGATTATTAACGGAGAGAATCCATTCTTTCCATTGTTCCTGGGGTTTTCGGGTGGTTTCTTCCTTAAAGAAACTGGTATTTGGTAAAATACATAAGCAGTTCATTTTAACCAGGTTGGGGGCCTGTTTGCTTTTCAAGCGGAAGGTCTGTGTTTCAAGCACATTGCCAAAAGGGAGTGTCAGAGCACTCATTCATCCACAGGACACTAATGCACATTTGGGCTGTTTAGTCATTCTGCCTTCAGCCCAAAAAGCACCCACGGATTAAGCTAATGGTCCATTAATATATGCCCTAGAGTGTCCTCTTGCTTTACTAAGGGGAAATCTATCTCTACAATTCCTATAGCATCATAGCACTGGCTTAACAAAGCAGAATTCTTCCTCACAATTGTTAATTTTCTTTAAAAAAATACATTTTCAATAAAGGCCTGTTGCCTCCAATCTGTTGCAATGGGTGGGAGGGACATTGCTACGCCCTCTCTGTATCTATGCAGAAGAAAGGGAGGAAGGGAAACAGCTGGTTACTTTCTGTAATAGCTGGATCCAGCCAAAGAAAAGCTCCACCATATGCCTGCACGCCATAACAAACATAGCTGTGACTCCTATTTGTGTTTCAAATGCATGCTGGAGGGGAGATCCTGAATTTTTCTGAAGAAAAAAGTGGTTTTGGTATTGGGAACTGCAGTGCCACTGACTGCATTTGAATAGGATTATCTACTTCTACCAGTTATGTCATCTGTATACCCAGGGCTCAAGGGAACCCAGAAGATAAACTGCTTTTCTTCAGCACAGGAATGGACACCTGATTCTCCTTGATTTTGTCCCTACAAACAAATGCAGAGGGAGTGCACAAAATCAGCCACAATCCCTCAGCCACCTTTTTCCCCTCGTTTGTTTTTTTTTTTCTGCTTGTGTTCAGGGCCTTACCTGGCTCACAGAGCAAGCAAGCAAGAATAGCCACAGGGCAACACCAGATTTGCCCGAAGTTGTCCATGGCCTTCTAGAACAGCTGGCACATCTGAGGGTTCCAGCCACGCTGCCAACAGCTCCTCCCCATGTCATGGGTTTGGCACTAAGCCCAATGCAGAAACTTTACACCAGCCCTAAGTCACGCAGGAGGCTGCTTCAGCATAGCTGGGAGACCATCAGGCAACCTGGTAGGGGCCATCTACAGACTCCTTCAACCCCATTGACCCAAATGGTTCAAGAAAGTCTGAGGAGCACATTTTCCCTCCAGTTTCTCCACCTCTAACTTTCAAACTGAACCTTCCAGTTACTCTGGGAGATTGTGCACATACCAGACACGCAAACAGCTCTGCCTAAACCTCATTTAGCTTCTGAGCTCTCAACCTCTCCCATCTCTGCCTTGGGAAGGAAGGCACTTCTCATCTCTTAAGACCTACTTCCACCAGAGCTGTGCAGATACCTTTCTTTCCATGTAAATATACAGAGTCTTACATGTTTATATTGGGCTACAAATTGGTTGTTGCAGCCAAATATAAACACACCCAAAGAAATTCTGGCCTTGCATACCACCAGTTGGAGTTCTTGTTCTTGAGTTCATAGAGGTGCAAGAATTTCAGTGTTTGCAGTCAAATCAAATCTGATTTAACTGAGAGCACTAATGGAGGCTCAGCAATTCTGGGATACAGGGTATGCTGGTTAAGTCACCTGCATAGATAATTCAGAGGTTGTCTGGATGCCAAGTAAGCCTTTCCTCAAGGCACAGAGGGAGGGGAAAAGGAGCAAAAAACTCTCAAAAAACATCTGTTTCTAGTTCCTCTTGTCAGTCAGGCTTCTTGCCAAAAGCTCATTAAAGGTAATAAAAGGGAGGGAAAAGTGTATGATCATATTTATTATGTAGATAAAGAAGTTTGGGGCAGGGGATATGTTAAAAAAAAAAAAAGAGAAATAAAAAAGCGTTGATACCTCTGCTTCTTGTAGGGTCCCATGGTTCAAGCATACCATGTCTGGACACGTGATAGGAGAACCACAACCTTCTTGAATTGCCAGCTGCATGTACTGTTTTAGGCACTAGAAAAGTAAAGAAAAGAAAAAAAAAGTTATAGCCCACATGTTGTTTAGCACAGATGCTAGACATGCTGCACAGCTACCACCTCCACTGCCTTAATTGGCTGTCCTGAAGCTCCCGCACACAGAAAACATCAATTATTATAAGCATGAATGCTACAAGTCATTACACTGGAAAGAATGCAACAAAGAACAATTAATTATGCATGACTTCATCTGCCGAGCATTGCATTTACCCAAGTCAGCAAGTCAGACCTTTCAGTGCTAACAACCGCCACGATCTACTAAACTGGGATTGGAGGATTTAGGGAGAGGAGTATCCTTCATCCCAATTAAACTGGCTTCACTCTTTTGTCTTTCCTCCTGTGTTCTTAATTCAGACCCTCAGCCAGCAGTCTCCTTTGTAGGAGACCTCACTTACAAGAAAGAGACCACTGTTCTTGGCTGCATGAAAAATGGAAGGGGGTGTGTAACCTGGTTAGGTGGTTATCATCTGCCCTAGAAGATGGGCAGCTATCAGTTCTTCCCCTCCACCCCCAACCCTCCACATAGATAATTTCCATGGTTTACCATGATCTAGCATCAGCTTCCAGTTTGTTGAGCAGGAGTTCAAAGTCCATTTCCAATATGCAGGCCTTCTTATGAATGTTTCCAAATTGTCTCGTTACACAAAAATGGCAGGCCTACCCCCTCCAAGAAAAAAAGACCTCTGGGTCTTCCCATATTTTATTTGGCGTGCCAGTTTCAAATATATTCATCCTGTCTTTTTAACACTCTATGATAATAAAGCCTTTAATAAAATCATGGCATAAAATTGATGCAATAGATGAAAAAACAGTGCTCTAATTGTATCTCCAAACTACATAGGTAAGTAAGTCGACTCACTCTTAAATGAAACAAAACAGCCAATTCTCCTCAAAATAATAACCAAGCATACAGTAAATCGCAAATCAATGTTAACAAAATAATAAAACATGGATTTCTGGCAGATTTCACAGGTTGCATAGTTTATTGTAAATGAAAACCAACATATTTTATAAACAACAGGACTAATGCAGCTTTGTTCCCTACAAATTCGTATTTTATGCCCAGGTGATAAAACTCTCATCCTCCTCAGCACTGCAGGCTTCTTCCCTAACAAGTTTTCAAAAAATACCACAAAGCATAAGGTCTTTGAGACCTCTGCCTCTCTGCCAAATTTTGCAACACACACTGAGTTCAAAAGCTAGGTGGGTTTTGGGGAAATCACAGCCTTTTAGGGCATCAGCTCTGGTAAAGCCCCAGTACTCTTCACAATCTGTTTTTCCAGTAGTTATAGGCATTTAACATTCAAATCTGTGTTAGCTTGGACTGTTCTGAGAAGGCCTTGCATATTGTGCTCTGATTAAAGAAATTTCCTCATTTGTATTTTTATTGGAAAGCTGGTACCCTCTTAAATGTCAGGATAATTAGGACTTTCACAAATGGAAATGAGGTTTCTTTATTATTCAGTCTGTGTCTCTACTGCAACAACCACGTCCACACATTTTGGTTAATTCTGATGAGCTATACAGAGATATTAGTTCAAGCAAGTAGAATCAGCTTAACTTAGTGGCATTTCAAATGAGCTTACATTTGATTTGTAAATATTTGAAGTGTATTCATCTAGAAGATGTAGGGGGTATAACCTAAATGGTAAGCTTTAAATATCTAGCTCATTAAGAGCTAATGGATTCAAATCCAGCACACACCCCTGTAAGAAAGCAGCAGAGCAGGCTGTAAGGAATTGATGGTGCAAATAGTATGTGGGAAGTGAGGGAGATGCTCTGAGGTGAAGAGCAAAAAGGAAATCATGTCCGTTACTGAAGGCAGTATTAGCTCCCTAGGGAACAGCAGCCCAGATTTAACCAGGAGCTATTCTTTTATTATTCAAGGAGTCTCAGTGCCCTGTCCCATCTCCTCGCCCACCACTCCCAAAGGCATCTAGGCACAGTTTAACCACTGGATAAAAAGTCAGCATCAAAGGCATCAATGCCCACAGTCTGGGCATTGGCAGTGGGCAGCCCAGAAAGCCAAAAAAGCATCCCTAGTGCCCAGGGTGACTCTCAGTGCCACTGTTGATGTGGATGGAGACTCTGGGTGACCTGTTTCTGCAGCCCCACATTCATTAAGCACCTGGTGTTGCCCACATGCTTCAGTCCATATCACAGTAGAAATGGGGTATCAAGTGCTCATACTCCCTTGCACAAATTTACTCCCTGGTTTGTGCCTGTACCCAGCCTCCACCATAAAAGATGCAAACAGAAAATTTTGTAATCTGAGTCCCCTCCCCAAAGCCTGCACGTGCTGCAGTGTGTTGGGTGCACTTCTTAGATACGTGGGTGATGCTCCAGCAAAGCCTCCTTACATCTCACTCCCTCTCCTCATGGGAGACCTGATTATTTCCTGTATCAATTGTCAGGGCAGCATTTGGGGAAGGGGGAATGTTTCCCTCCCACCAAAGCATTTTGTTTGCCTTAATTCCTTAGCAAGCATGGGAGAGCAGCCTTTTACTTTCGCTAAGATCCTGGCTTCCATCTCCTCTGTGGTGCTGCCTGATATTTAGTAATTTGTTTTGACAGCATGGTATGGTGGATTTGTATTCTGGGGGCAGCTCAGGTCAGCTGGGTACAAAGGGAGGGCAAAGCCTGAGAAGTTACTGCAGGCCTAGCAGCAGCCCAGAGGCTTGTTCTTAATTTAGACTTCCAGAACAGAAGCTCAGAGCACTGACAATTACCCTTCCATGCAAGGATGGGCATGAAGCTCTTAAGGAGCTTCGAGCCACAGTATAGATTTTGCAATCAGTTTCAATATAAAGTGTCTAAATGATTAGGGGTACATAGCCAGGGGAACAGAGATTTCTGAGCATTGCATCTGGACTCTCCTTCTCTTCTAGCTCACTGCTTGGTTGTAGGTGAGGATAGGTGAGCAGCCGGAGCCTTCTGTAGTACTTTTACAGGGTGCTGTGCTTTCAGAGGATCACTTTGAGACATTTTATAACAGGTCTGTGCAGTGCCATGGATCTCCAAATGTTTCACAGAAAATGTCCTAAATAGGTTTTATAGATAGTAAATTTTTTGCCTTGATTTTCTGTGCTTGGAGAAGGTGCCATGGGCACAATTCATGAAGCTGGTGGAAGAACTTAAAGGTGATGAGAAGCTCAACAGAAGCATTTAACATTTACCACTGAAGGATTAAGCTTTTTACTTAAGCTTGTACATGAATGAAGATGTGAACTTGTTCTGTCTTTCACAAGTTAGCAGCAAAGAAGAGATCACAGCAGCAAAGTGGAAAATCACTAAATTTTTAAAATATGCCTTCACTTGAACACTAAGACTGTTTTTAGAGGGGTTTTACTATTATTTACAGCTCAGCTACTAATTTAGCTACTTACTTGAAAAGTGGCAAATAGAAGTATCTGAAAAGCTGTACCAGCTGCAAATGTGATGAAAAGAGGATTCAATGTCTATATAATGAATCATGACTGACCTTCTCAGCAGTATGTCCTCCTACACTATGAAGAATATATTATACAGGCATAAAATGGTAAGACTTGTCATGTATTTCATCTGCAAAAATCATTATCTCAGTTAATTGTTATACAGAGTGAAAGTAAGATCAAGATACTCAGACTTCTGTGGTATTAAAGTTCCTTGAAAGGATCTTAATCTTGATATCTAAGAAATCACCAGGTCTCAACGCCCTTGGGTTATGCTCCCCACCAATTTCGCACAGTGAGGTGACTTACAAGCATGGTGAGCAGTCAGTGGCTGGAGAGGCCACACCACAGGATCTGTGGCTTACAATGACAATCATACCATCATCTTANAGAAATCACCAGGTCTCAACGCCCTTGGGTTATACTCCCCACCAATTTCCCACAGTGAGGTGACTTACAAGCATGGTGAGCAGTCAGTGGCTGGAGAGGCCACACCACAGGATCTGTGGCTTACAATGCCAATCATACCATCATCTTACTCTCCATGGCTGAGCAAGTCATCGGCAGTCACCTTCCTACCAGCACAGCAAGGTCTCCACGAACACGTCACGTAGTTAAGGCAAAATGGTTGAGGCAACAGACTAAAAATCAACTGAGGCCTTGCTGAACACATTTGCATCCTGCTGACTACAGATGAAGTTGGAGGTCTGGCTCCATTACGTTCAACCCTCAAATAACTGGCAGACACCAACCCAAGGAATTTTAGCTTCCACGCCTTGAAGTGCACCCTAATCAGTTATGTTCCATTTACTCTGATTTTCCCCACTGAGCAACTATACCACGTATATGTCTGTGTTCTGAGATACATAACAGAATCCTGATGCAATCAAGCAAGAGGAATAATCTAATTCTACCAGTAAAACTCAATACACCTAACAGAAGGTTTTGGCACTGATCCAAGAACATTTTGCTCTTGCTGGACTACTGTCAGCTTCAATGGGAAGAGTACCACAAGTAATTCTTTCTCTGCCTGAGATTCATAATGTATAATGAGACCTTTTTCAAATAATTTGCTGTCTAAGCACTTTGGAGCAAGAATTTTTTTCTTCTTACACTGTTTTTGTCTTTCAGGCCATCGCTTTCCTCTATTTAACAAAATAAGGTCAATATTCATTTACCTGCTGCACAAAATACTGCTCATGAGTATTAGATAAGCTAAGGCCTGTAAAGTACCTGGATCAAATTATCATAGTACATGCAACATGTATGAATTTATTTTTTATCTTACAGGACTTGTAAGAAAGATTACAATTTAGGCAAATATTTACATATGCCCCGAGAACACATTCCTCTCCTACAGCTAAGGCTTTGTTGAAAGTGTGTGTTGTAACATAAGGGAAGAATCTTTAAAAAAGCACCGGAAAGCCCAATCTAGCAATGCACAAACTAATGACATAAAAAAATCCATCTTTAGTAATAAACACTTCCTCTAATCTTCAAAAGTGTTTTCTACGGTCAACTGAGAGCCCCAGGAATAAAAGATTCTGTTCAGGCTATTCATGAATTCTTCATTTCAACATTTCTCTTACACGCTGCTCTAACTTCAGCTTTTTTTTTTCCCCAAAGCATATTGCATGGAGGGGATTTTTAATGTACTGACAGAAAAAAAAAATTAAAAGTCTATTTGGCAATGTATTTAATCTGCAAAGGGACCATGACAGTTCTGCATTTTAACATAAGAAAGAGTTCAAAGTATAATTTCACTATTATGTTGCTAGGTAATGATGTGTCAAAGGCACTATAACTCTCTCACTGTGAAATCTTATGTTTCTATTCAAAGCCATTTTCAGATAATCTCTGTACCAGAGACAAAAGATGAATCCCAATCATTCCTATATATTGCTTTTTCAAGTACCTTGACATGTTCCATTACCTTGCTCATCTCCTATCTGCATGCAGCTCTTCAGCTCCCTAAATGCAGCCTCATTGGTTTGGATGCAAAAGCATAAGAGGAAGCCACATATGTGACGTGACAAAATTTAGCAGGTAGTTTTATAAAGAAAGCTGGAGGAATGGCTAGGAAGAAGAAAGAAATGGAAAGGGCTGGCTTGTTTTCCTGTCAAATACTACAGACATTACTGCTAACCACTGTTAGCAGCATGTGATATAGGATAAGTAAGTGTATTTTTCTTGAATTGAATTACAGAAAGGAAAAAAACCCAGAGATCTACAGTATTTCTTAACCACTACTAGGGCATGATCAACATTAAACAGGAAAAAGCAAGAAATGATTGAAGGCATCCTGCTGAAAGGTCTTTCCTGCTTGAAGACACTTTCAATTTCAGAAAAAAATAAGAAAACTTCAGGTTTCCATCTTAAAATCTGCAAGACTGATCTAAAAGGTTAAATCTCCCAGATTTGTCCTCAAAACTGTATTGGTTGGTTTGGATTTTTTTTTAGCCTTAGCCTTTTAACAAACTCAAAATTGGGGGTAGGGGGAGGAGAACAGATCAACAGATAGGCATTTAGGTTTTGTTTCACTTCTGGGCAGTGTTCATGTACTTTTTATTTAATAAGACATGGCTTTTATTTCTTACCATTTACAAGTGTTACCTGTTCTTCAGTGCATACACAGGACAAAGTAGTCTTATAGTGACGTAGTATTACATGGAATATGTAGTACTATTGACTTCAGTGAGACAGTTAATGTCAGAACTCTAAATTTAACCACCTGATCCACTCAGCATTTAATCAGTTGTGTACTCAATTAAATATATCCCCCTAAACCAAAATACAAAATATAGTACTCATGGTGTTTACGACAGATCTACTTAATGTTTAGTAATATGTTCATAATAACTGCACTTCTGCATGTTCAATCTCTAAAGAGGGCCAGTCACTTTCAATGTATGGTAATTGAACTGGAATCTCTCAAATATTTCTCAAAAGGTCTTAAAACTTGATGAATCAAGCCTATTGTCAATTAGCTTGGAGGCACCTGCACTTCACTTGGAAAAAAATGTGAGACTTTTCCAATTAAAAAAAGTTTATAAGAAGTACACCACAGAAATAGCCATTTATGAATTTGTTAGAGATAAACTTATGATAGGCATAGTTTAAAGTGAAAAAACAAAAGTCCAATGAAACATGCATTTGTATTGCCCAATCTGTATTTTAATTGCTAAGAACCAGATGCAGTGATAAATGAAGTTGCCTTCAAGATCAGGCCACATAAGAGCCTTATTGAGAAAGATGCTTGAAAGAAAGTGAAAAAATGCCCCTTTAGCCTCAAATGACATCTTGTGACTCAGTAGAAGGAGAGGAACAACATCACTGACAAGCATTTTATTTTGTCATGACCAAGCAAATATGACAATGGACCAGAACATAAGAACCTCCCACTGCTCCACAAGCCTTTTTTAGGGGATCTTTCAAGTATATCTGAGGAATATATTGTCATTAGCTTTGTCTCAAAAGTTCTGCCACCCATGGTGCTAGATTCTGCTCAGGTAAACCAATTTACACATGGCCCACGACATCCTGGCAGCTTTTCAGCACAGGTTCCTGGTAATCATTGCCATGAAGTGGTACCACTAAACAGAAAAGGACTAGAAAACAGGACCAGAGAAACTCACCCTTCCCAAAACTGAATGAGTTGTGAATACCATTTCTCCTGCAAACAAATCCGTGTCAGGCCAAACCTTGCCTTACCACCAGCTACACAAGAGACATGACCATGTCACAGGCTGGCTCAGTTACGGTGGCACTCCAAGACACTGACAACTTACTTCACATTTGTTTCCTCATTAGTTAAATGGAGATAACATCAACTACACCAGTGAGGTGCTGTCATTAAACATGTTAGCTCTCTCTACCTCACCTGTCTTCCCTTGGCCACTATCCAGATGCTATCACCTCTATTGACTTCAGAAACATGTGGACCCTCTTCCTGAATAGTAGCATCCATCATAAAACAATGGTACATTTGTGCTCTTTTGGTACCCCTACTAACTCTGCCTTCAGTGTGACTCTGCATGGAAAAGCATGCAAGAAGTTCTTAAACCATCTAAATTACTGTAAAAGTGCTGTGTGTTCAGTGCCAATATTAGCAGGTGTGGGAATTTTCTTTCTTACAACTTTAAAACAAAGCTATTCTGAAACATTTCAAAAGTTGAACTGGGAGAAAAGAATCCAAAATGTCACAACTTGACAGCTTGCTACCTGTGGGTGGAAGTGGAAAACAACCTGAGGTAAGCTTCATATAAAGTAAGTGGGGCATTGCAGCACAACGTCTGTTTCAGGTAGAGGAGAATTTAGCATTCTGGTGCAGCCGTAAGCAAATGCAGGTGTCTCCTAGGATGGGGTAAAGAGGAGGAAGAGGGGACCAAACTCCTTGAAAGCTGGCATAAAGAAACAGAAGAGACACTAAAACCCAGTGTTGGCTAGATGAAGGCAAATCCTTACTCCTAAGTTTCACTAAGTAGTCTTTCATTGGAATATTCATGTACATTTGCTCCATTTAGCAAGCATCCCACACCCTTTGTCATCTGCCTCCTCCTTGTCTTTGATCCACTTGATCTCCTCTGCTCTCTCAGGCTTCTCTGCCCTTGCTTTTCCCTGATGATGCTGATCCTTCACATCAGTTTGTCTCCAGCTCTCTGATGCTCCCCTGCACAAGCAATCTGAGGCTTCACAGCACTAAGGACAAAATGTCAATATTTAGCCACCCGGGGGAGGCAGGGCAACACACAGCTGCTCTTAAAATGATGAAGGAAAGCAGAGAAGCCTTAGAGTGTCCTGCTGGCAAAATGCAACAGAGAAACTCCTGTTTCTGGAAGGGTTTCCACTTCCCCTCTAGCAAAAGTAGCTGGCAGCAGCATGCAGGTCCCTCTCGTGGAGGCTGCAGCCTCCCAAGGCCCTGACTCGCCAGGCAGGCATCTGCCTAGGGTGCCAAGCTGTCAGCAGCAGCAAAAGAGCCTTTTTCACCCATGTCTGGCCCTGGCCTTGCTGTCCCACATAGCTACAGCGGAAAATTTTGTTCTCCAAATGCCTTCAGATCACCTTCTACTTGCAGAATAGCCAAGACTGCACCAAAGTTACCTGTGCTTCTACTCACCATTGCACACTGACATCTCCTTTTAAGGCTGCATGAAGTTTAATCTCATTTAGACCACATTGTGTGCACTAGAATAACAAACAGGTGGATCATCATGATGTCTGTTTTGCACGTTTTGTAACTCAGTTACCTCACACACTTCTCAGAAGTACAAGACCCAACAAAGAATTTGCTTGGGAAAAAAAGAAGGGTGAATCATGCTAGTTCTGCATAAACATGTGCTGACAACACAGAAGCAAACACAGAAAAGTACCTTCTGTTTTCAGTTTGTTACGTGTTGTCTCAGGCGTCTCAAACACTGTTCCAGTAAATAACACACAAAATGGATATAAGCTGCTGCTTGACGTAAATAGCAGCAATGCCATTTATTGTTCACCTGGCTCTCATCAGGCCTCTGAAATGCTTAGGAGGAAGGGGAAAAGAAAGACAAACCCAAACAGAATTGGCACGTGGGGAAGAAGTGGACACCAGCTTCTTTACTGACCCCCAAGTCCACATTTTCTGTAATAGCACTGCAGTGGTTCCCTTCTGTCTCCAATGCCACCAAGGCAATCTTACCACACACGGTAAAACCTCACCTCCATGGTTGCTTACAGGCTACAGACTCACACCAAGCCTTCCGTAGGGCCCTTAGGATTTCCAGGATTACTGCTAGCCCTGCACTCCTCACCACTGCTTCCAAAGGGTAATTTTTGCTGTGCCAGCTACCAGGGCATTTCTAGCAAGAGGAAGAGAGATGCATGAGATCACACTGCTCCTCATCTCCCCCAGCTGTTTCCCCAGTTTTAGCCAGGTTTTCAAAAGGTGGGAGTCTCCAAGATGTATACTTCCCAGCCAGTTTAATGAGCCTGGGCAACACCCAGTGCATCCTCCAACAGCAAAGCAGGGAGGTCAGCCCATCCATTCCTGTCATTACCCCACCAGAGCACTCGTGAGTCTTGCCTGAGTGAGGCACTGCCAGAGCTATCTGGGGGAGGAAGGAGAAAAGCAGAGGATACAAACGTGTAGAGAAATTGCCTAGAAACAAGTGTGATACTCAAAATATAAATTATCTAAATGTATCAATCAGGCTGTAAACTAACATTAGTTAGCTGTGGAGTCAGATATAAGTGAACTAAAATACTGTATTTTGTAACACTATGATGGTGTAGCCACACACAGTGGATAATTATTTTATATACATGTGAGTGATGTGACCACCACAGGGCCAAAAACATGTGCAGTTGCACATGGGCACATCCAAGGGAGAAAAAGTTACAAGGCAACAAGGTATGCACAAGGAACTGCAGATAGGAAGGACATCTCACCAAATATGCAAAAAGAATGACCAACAAGACAAAAAACAAGACAAGCAGTATCAGGACCAGATGAGACATCCACCCTCCTTTAGGAAATGGGGCAACTAGCATAAAATCATGCAGCTTAAGCAATACATATATTGCTGAATATACAGGGTGTTTCAAAAGATGGACCCATTTGAAATGGACTTTCAATTGAAATTGGGTCCATCTTTTTGAAACACCCTGTGTATATGTAGGAACGCGCACCACAGCATGGCACTCTGCAAAGGTTTTATAGGTAGAGGAAGTGACCTGAATAATATGAAGTGTGGTTCTCTAAAACTTTTGCAGATAAAATACACCTCACACCCCTGCCCAACCCTCTTCAGAGATCAGTCTTTTGTTCGAAACTAAAATAGTCCAAACACAATGAAACCAAGCCATCAGGTACACCATAACCATTTCCAGATTCTTGAGATGTGTAAATGTGTGCTTTAGCTCACATTTTAGTGGAGTCTTATGCCAAGGGCAACAAATGTTGAGAAACACAAGGTTAATGCCTCTTCAGACCTGACCAGGCTACCAAAAGTAAGATGGCAAATGTGTTCTACAAGTCATCTGCTTTTTCTTCTTTGAACAGAGAGAGTAAAAATGCTCATAGCTATTTGGAAAACTCCTGTCTTACTAGCAACATTCCACCAAAATGCAAACATACACCTTCTCAAACACAGTTTACTTACTTGGGCTAGAATACAGTTTTTACAAGGTGTACTGTTTATTACAGGAGTTTCTAAGGTGAAAAAATAGCTGTACACCATTCTAACTCATTTAAATTCTTTGATTTTACAGGCTACAAGTGAAAAGGAGATATAAGCTCTCCCCCACAGATGCCTAAATAGTAACAATTTCCTATTATTTCCACAACCAATAATGCTGTAGTGAAAAACAACCATAGGTGCAGAATTATCACTACAGTCAGCAAAAAAAAAATCATTTTAAAAATTACCTCTCACGTGTAATAGAACAAAAGATTAACAAAACTTAATGGTTTCACCTTAGTAGAGCAGAACCTAATATGGTCACGTCAAACTCTTTTCTATTTCACATTTAATACTATTTTTGGAGCTATATAATTAACCTTAGTTATAGAAAATCAGAATAAGCTATACAAGCTGAAAACATTGCTAGCCTGAAAAACTCATGTGGGGTCAATCCCACAGCTCGTTGACATTCTCACCCCAATATCTGTTTTAAGTGTAGTGTGAAGGTATCTAGAAGCCCTAGCATGGGTGGGAGGAAATTTAGGGCATTCCATACCGGTGCAGCTACCGCAGGCTGTGCCCCGAACGATCCCCCACGCAAGCCCTGGCACCAGGGCACTCTGTGGCAAGGTGCTTCTGACACTGCTCTCTGGAGGCTGCCCAAAGGTGCAACTCATATGGCCTCTCAGAAAGTGCTCTGGATTCAAGACAGAAAGTCATATAGGCAGGTTAAAAGTTTCCAGAGTCCCCTTTGTTATAGGATGCAAGATGTACATGTCTCTGTTTCATCAGCCCAAACATGTCCGTTGGATGTTCAGACACAAGCAACAACAACCAGACAAAGGGTAGACGTGGAGTGTAAGCACAATCTAGACATACTACGCCCACTGAAATAAATAGAGCATGTCTAAAGGCTTCTCCCAGCTGCATCAGGCACTTGCTCTTGGCTGACTCTTGGTTCAAAGTCAGCAAAGTTTGCATAGATGCCAAACAACTGTGGCTGTACTTTCCACTTCGCTGTCATGGCACTGGAGAGCCAAGCTCAGAGCAGATGCTCCTCCCACTACGGGCCAGGTAGGGGGTGTATGTATGGGGTTGCAGCTGTGAATCCAACAGGGGACAGGTGGGGACAGCAACAACCCCAACAATCACTGACTTCTCCCTTTAGCCGGTGCCTTGGAGGAGTGGAGAGCCCAGCCATGCCAGTCCTCAGCAGTCCTACCTTCCCCAGGGGTGAAAGGTTTACTCTGTCCAGCTAGCACTCAGGTTAATGTGTTATTAATGATACTAAATCAGAGTCACTGAATTCTTGGAGGAGAGTAGGATCGTGCAAAGGTATCAACTTCTCCATTTTTTTTTAATTCAAAGCAGTATCTTCACAATATCTGCATACCCACCTGTTAGGTATGTTCTCTTAAAATTTCTGTTACAAGCTGAAATATGGAAATGTTTTGTGGCAGTTTATATGAAAAACAAATCTCATGAAGTTCAGTCTGGAAATGCATATTAATCAATCTTATCATAATTTCTTGAAACTCACAACTAGATTCTTATCCCATTTAAGCTACCCTGAGTTCAAAGTGAAGATACTCACTCAAGCTGGCTTTGCAAATAGCAGATTCTTTTTCCATGAGTGCAAACAATCTAGGGCAAAACTTAAACACACTTGCTTGATGCTTATACACAATTTGTTGTTAAAAAAAACCAAAGAAGTATTTATTCTGGAGTTAAAAAAAACATCATCCCTCCAGTGGCTTCTGACCCGTTTCAAAAATCCATTAGCCAGGTACATCAAAGTCACTATCGCCAGAGAAACTGGGTCCATTTTCCATGCTCACAACAAGACCAGAAGACTACTAATATCTGTAGGGCTTTTATCAGTTCACTCAACCTCCGCCTTTATATCACTTCCACCAGCTTTATTTGATCTGAATTTGCAGGACAGAAAGTCCTCACTGACAACTATAGACAAAGCATGACCCAGGCAACAACTCTGCAGCATAGACTGCAGATGCAAAGGTTCAACAGGCCAAGGTTCATTTTTATTTGAATGCCCTTAAAATTGACCTACAAAACTTAAAAGGTCTCTGAGTACTCAGTAAACGATAACGACAAAACAAAATCTCACAGTTACCCTATGATGTTTCAAGATTTTGCTTCGGAAAAAAATAAACACAGAGATTGCATATAGATTCTGTTCTCTGACAGTCTTAAAATGCATTTTTTTTCCCATTTCCTACTGGGATTTATTATTATTTGTCTGTTAGAGTTGCAAATTATCAAAAGCAGAATGACAGAAATCTTTTAAATAAGGCAAGACTGACTAACACCAAATGCTCTTTAGAAAAGCATCTGCTATCGGCATGGGTAACGTATGCTTCTTGTACAGGACAAGCAACTCCATCTCACAGTTCTGTCTCCCATCACCCTGCTCCTGTAACATAAAGGCTCTTCTAGGTCTTACCGATGTACAAAAGATGCAGCTGCATTCTTGAAGAGTGGTCATCTTATCCAGGGAATATTCACAGAGACATAGCTTGCAGGTGAGCAGGGGTTCCAGAGCTAACTCTCCAGCTTCTGACTCATCAGCTGTCATGGTGTGAGGAGCAGCCTTCCCAGCAGAGCCCATTCACTCATTAGATGGTCCACCCCTGCCTGAAAAGAGAAATCAACAGCTGGAACATCCCACAAGCCATGTAGTCACTTCTGGTTGACCTGAGAATTTACAGCTCGGGTCCATAAAAGCACCTGCACAGCCAAATGTACTACTTTGGCAGCTCAGTGTCAGTCTCACACATCGAGCCATTCAAAATTTACCAACAAAGGTGCCTGAAAGCCCATCTCCCCCATAAGGGCTGAGCTGGGTTGGGTTCTCAGAGAATATTCACCTTGCTGTCACAAAGCACCTCAGTCAGGCCACTTACCATCAAATAAAAAAAAAAAACCAAACAAAAAAACCCCCACATTCACACAGACATTACTCATTACTTCTGTTATATGCAACAGGACAGTGATCAGAGCCCCCACCAAAGTCCTAGGATCAGGGATGTAACTTGGGACAATAAATTCTTAATTACAAAAATAAACTGTATTCATATATGTGCACATATATATATATATATATACACACACATACCACTCTGCCCTTACAAATGAGTTTTGGTCATAGCCCTCCCATCCCTACAAATCTTTCAGTCTTCATTGCATCCACACCATTTCAATGGGTATCTCCACTCCCACCTTCCATTCCGGCTGGTGGCTCGGGAGCTCTTCTGAGCAATGTAAGGCAACAGCAAGCAGATTCCCACTTCTGAGGCAACCACTTCAAACATTTAGCCTGTAACGTAAGTGGTGGGTACCATGAACTCCACCTTCTCCATGAGTTTTCACTGAGACAGCAAGCTGGCAGTCCATCGTAAGAGGGCTGGCAAAAGCATCTAAACCCAGGAAAGGGTTTCTGATTGCATGTCCTACTTCACACAGGGCTGGAGCTTAAATCTAAGCAAGTAAGAGTATTTCACATGCTGTTGTCTTTTCTTGAGTATGTTCGGACAGCTGCTCGGGTCCCCCAGCCTTTGTGCATCCTACTCCCTGGCATCCAGCTCTTCCATCTGTTTTATAGGGCTATTAGGTATCCAGCTGAGGTTTGTGAATCATGAACTAAGTGCATGTCACAGTTTGGACAGTTGCTCTATCACCCAACCCCACCCAGGACGGGGAATCAGGAAAAGGAAAGGAGACCCATGGGTTGAAATTAAAACAAATTTAATAGAAGAATAATAATGAACTAATATGAACCCCTATGCTAATACAAGATACACAGTTCTACTCAGCTCCAGACAGCAGTGGTGAGCTGTGCACTCCCAGCAGTGAGGGCTGAGTGCCAGCACTGAGCATGACAGCTCCAGATAGAACGTGGTGGTCACAGCAAGTGGAGGAGCAGACTCAGGCACAGGACGACCAACAAGACAGATGGGACCCTCTCAGGAAGGCAGCCATGGTAGAAGCCACCTCAAAACCTCACAACTTGTCAATTTATAGTGAGGGTGACATTTGTGGTATGGAATACTTGGGTTGGCCAGCTTGGGTCAGCTGCCCTGTGCTTCACCCCTGCTGGCCCACTGCACCTGCATGGCTCAAAACTACCCTTGACCTTGGTCACTACAGAAACCTGCAGACCAGAGCATCTCATCTCTTTTGCTCTCACAGTATTGGACTCTGCAGTCTCTCAAAACTACTGTTTCTCTGAACAGAAAAATGGTTTTAGAATTCTGTCCCAGTAAAACCAGGACAGGTCCTTAGCACTTTGACAGGGAGATGCTCAGAATAGCCATGTTTCCACCACACATTATGTCACAGCAGTGCTCAGGGAAGAAATTTCTGTCCTTTGAGAAGCAACAAATGCAAACATCATGCTCACATGTAATGTTTTCGGACCTAAGCATTTGAAATCACTGCACCATAACCATCAAAAATTTCAAGATCCTCATTTTTGCATGGTAACATTGAAAGAAAGAGAATATCCTCATGCTTAAACTGAAACAATGGAAAGCAAATTTGCAGATTTTATTCACCTCAGAATAGATGGTGAGGTTCAGTGCAGCATTTAAGGCACAGGAAAATTTGCTCCCATCTTCAATAAACTTGGCCCAACTTCCACAGACTTGCTTATGAATACACTTAGCTGGTGACAAGACAACCTTCAAGCACATTTCTCACAAGCAGGGACCTGGTGCACACAGCTGCTTGCAGCAGCACCAAGCAAGAGTGCAGCTCTACTAAATCTAACAATCTGCATCATGGATGGAGGCTGCTTAAACATGAAAACAGCAGAGGACCAGAACCTGTCCATGTGCCTGTCAGACCTGACATCTCACGAGGCAAACAGCAGACTCGAGCCCCTTGGTCCACTTCAACTTGCCTCCCCCGCAGTCCCGAGTGTCCTGGTGGCAGGGCTGTCAGGTCACATTTGGCAGCACATCACTGCTGCTGTTCTGCAGCCACTCAGAGTGTACACAACGTGCTGGATTGCAGTACCTGCTCAATTCCTCCCTGGAGGGAGAAATGATGGTGTTCATCGAGCACTGGGGTCAGTGCAGGTGACACCTCACCCCACAACTCCCACCTCACCTGTGTCTCCATGGGTCTGCAGGAAGACACCGTCTCTTCAAAAGCCATGAAACCACAACAAATCTGGGTGGGAGCACACTCACTTCTTTTAATTTGTACACTTTGCAGTGTCCTAGCCTCACCTGACCATGAGAAGCCATCAGATGCATCCCTTGAGATGTCCTTCCTATAAGCACCCAGTTTTAGAGACACAAGTCATAGCCAAGATTCTGGCAACCAAATTCTTGGCCACAAATCCAAAGCAAACACTCTCTTCAACGGCTTGCTGTCACTAGTTCAAAACATATGCTGTGCCTACAGTATTCTTGGTGCAGTCCCCACCTGCCCCCCACAATTTGCTCCATACGGCTGCAGAGGTGGAGCTCCAGCATGGCCAGAAGCCCTGGAAGGAAGCCGCCCTCTGAGTCAGGAATTGCAATACTCTTTTGTAATTAATTACTGCAACGGGGGGGTGGGGGGAGCAATGAGTCACTGGAAACGCTACAGCAGATCAAGAACTACGTGTTATTTAAAACCACGTGCTAGACGTTATCTCAGTATTTAGGAGAACTGTAACACATTGACTCAGGTATGCTTTTCAACAGCAGCTGCATCTGTACAGGTAAGCAACTCACCCCCACACTGCCCTGAGCTGACATCCCTTCATTTACACGGTAAAAGGTACCAATGTTAAGAGGAGGGATGTACAAAAGAAGAGGTAGGAATATTTCAGGATGCCAGGATGGATATAAAATGGATACACCCGTTTCCAAAGTCAGTATTTGTTTTATAACCAAAATGGTTATAACCCTGCATGCTTTTATTAAGGCAGCAGCAGAAAGATTCAGGTGTATGAACGAGCTTTAGGGCTAGGGGCTAATTTTAGATGGGCTAAATCTGGCACTCAGTGTGATAGCAAGAGAGTTTGCCACAGTGAAGAGCAGGCTCCTGATACACTGCTCTGCCCTACCACCCATCGGATGCCGCAGTGTGATGGCTGCGGGGACTCATTATGATACCCCAGACACCCTTGTCCCTGAAGACTCCTTGTAAGTTAAATTCAGTTTTGGTCCCTGTCCCCCCCGGCACTCGTTCTTCCTTCACAACAGGATGTCATTGCAGGGCTAAGGTTCTCCCCAAAACCAGCAGAGCAACTTGTGGAAATCTCCAGCAGACAACAGCAAGTAACCTGGCAGACCAGAGGATCCAGCCCCACACAGCCCAGGCTGGCTCCTCTCACCACAGCCTCATTAACCCCGGCAGGGGTCAGCAAACAAAGTGAACAGGATTGGAGCTACAGAGACAGCTGCATGTCCTGCCTGCACAGCCCCCAGAGGAAGCACCATGGCTACCAGCAGCAGCGCTCCCTCCATGCTCCCCACAGGGCCATCTTATCCATAAGTGGTCCTCCAGGTCAGGCTGGCACAGGCAATGCCATTCTGTTTGTTAGCACCTGAAAAACTTCCTGCCAAAGAGAGAGCAGATGCACAGCCTACATGGCCTGCTTCTTTTCCCAGAGCAACCCAACCATCTGGTCTCTGCTTCTGCTCACCAAAATTGTGACTTCTGCTACTGCTGCCACGGGAAGCATGCAGGGGCAAGAGTTAATGGTTATGGAAAAGGGTAACCCTGTCCAGTGGCAACTGGAGCCTGAAGAGGAATCAGGCCTGTGGAGAAGGTTTATTCCCCTGATCAGATCAGATGGTGGAAACAATGGGGAGAGAAAGACATGTGTCTTCCTCCTGCTTTCACTCTATACTCCTTCCCCTATTCTTTCCCAGCACTTCAAGACACATTGTCTTCTCCCAAACTCTCTAACCATCACCCTAACTTTACTACCTTGGCAGAACTGACTTTTCCACACACTGCAGAGAAGCTATGACATTCCACCTCAGTTGCTCTGAATTTTTATGGCTTTCACTTTGCAAGGCTTAGTTCCACAGACTGTCATTAGTTAATTATACATCCATTAGCTCTCTTTACAGTGGCTTAAAATTCCTACCGTAATTACAAGTGAGTTGCCAACAGTATAGACTGAAAATAAAACACCTAGGTTGTATGTGTCATGCAGGGGAAGAGGGAGTCACTGAAGAATGAGTTAGGGACAAAGAAAAAAAGACCATTCCATATTTGGTTATACTAATAAAAGTGACCTGAAATAAAAGAAAATCAAAAGTACCTGAAAAATAATGAACCCTCATATAAAAAAAAAAAACATTTCTAGGCACTAAGATCTTCCCTTTCATGCTCACAAACACAAATGACCCATTTAGGATAGAATCCCAAATAAAGCAAGAAATGTATCACTGAAACCAGAGTACAGCACATACTCCTCACAAAAAACTCCACTGAACAGCAACAAGGGCTCCTTGAGATGCTGTGGAATAAGGATAAACACATCTCAGGGTCACTCTAAGCCGGAGGAATATACTAAACTAAATTCTGTACCAGCATAAATCAGTGGCAAGAAAGGGTCAAACTGGCCTCAGTGTGCATAAATACTTACGAGCTGTAAAGATCCAAGTGTTTTATATAAGCCACGTACATGCACACACACAGAGATCATAGTCCTTTTACATTGCACAGAATTTCCAGGAAATGGGACGTATTTCCTCAAATTGTATGCTGGCCAGCTTATAAAGAAAAAGAACTGTTGGGAAGACTCATCCTTCCCTGGCTCTGACACTAAGAGTGTTGATGCCATAGGATAAGGCGTGACCATAGAGTCTCAATGAATGTGAGTGAGCTCCACGGGGGCAGTCCCAGTAAACTGCACAGTCACCAGGACCAGAGTTTGCTGAGCACTCCGACCCATCAACATTTCTGTTCCGTTCAGCTGCCTGCAGACAATTTTGCTTTGTCTCTGGGAGGTGACAAAGCTTTCTGCTTTCACGTCACACTGAAATGTCTCAACACTATCCACAAGCGAGAAAACATTAGACTGTGCTTAAAGCAGAAAGAGAAGGGGCTCAGGGGGGTGGGAAGGATAAATACGAGGAGAAGCACTAACATGAAAGCAGTGGAGATTTTGAGTGATCTATCAGAAACACACTAAAAGCACTGGAAGAAGAAGTACAGAACTTGTCTGCCTTCAGGACAGCACAGTGTCCGGTGTCTGGCATTGAAAAAGACTCCCTAACAGCAAGTTATCTGCTGTGCCTGCTTCTAGACTGGTACCCATTGCTAATCTTGATGTTAGTGTCCTAAAGTGGAACTATGAACTCCCTGAAGTAGGAGTGGGAGCCTGGCAGCCAGCCAAGGTCAAGCCACCACAGCTCCACAGGGGTGTTAAAAATTGATGCAACCCAGAGCCCAAACTTTCCCTGTGAGCATGGATTGTAAGGTAACATCCTTGTTACAATCACACAAAGGCTGATTTGAGTCTGCCCAGGTGCCCCAAACTAAGATCACCGGGCTCAAAGAACAAAAGTGACTCTGTGTATGTGATAGAGCAAACAAGCCAGGCAGTGTCCTGAGCTGCACCATCAGAGGCACAGCCTCTGTGTGCCTGAAACCAAGTCACCCTACTTAGCTGAAAAACGTGTCTGAATGTGACTTTCACCACTTGGAAACACCACGTAAAACCATGAAAGCTTTCTGCGCTGAAGCTGGAGGAGAATGAACGGATTATACTCAGCACCATAAGTCATCCTTTCATTTTTCACACGCTGCATCCAATAGCAACAACAGCGTTTTCGGAGAAGCTACTTCAAGCCTTGTGTTTACAAACAATTCTGCTTAAGTTAGCAGAGCTGTATGCTTCTTGCTCAATTCTGAGCTTAAAGAAAGTCAAGAAATGTACAAACTTGAGACAAGTTGCTCCAGGAAACATTCGTGGAATAAAAAAGGTCCTTTATGTGTTTTTCCCTGTGGGCTGGCATGTGCCTAAGCCCACCAGGTGAGCCCTGACAGTCCTCTCTATCCCAGCACCTCCCCAGGCTTGCCATAAATCAGCATCCAGGCATGGACTTACACACACATCGTGGGATCATAAACAGGTCGGGGCTTAGTTTAAGGTGATGCGTGGGTCTAACATATAACATAGGACTTCCCTGCTTTACAAAAAACATCTCAGTATCGAAAAAAAAGTACTCATAGCATCTGTGCTAAGCTCCTATTTAGTGTACCAGGTATTCACTGAACTTCCTTGAAGAAACATTTGCAAGCACTGTAATTTTTTCTCATGCCCTAGAGATTTTTTAAGTACTCTGCCCATTACAAAATTACTTCAATGCTGTATAAAAACCTGTTTTGACATTGCTCAGCTCAAAATGCTGTTGTTTCCTGTAACTAAAAGGCTGCCTCCTTAAAAAATAAAATAGAAAAAGAAAACTGCCTGAAAAATGTAAGTGTTCAAAACCAGTACTAAAATCAGGCTCATGGGGAAAGATAGTCATTACAGAAATATTTTAAAAATATTACAGAGTGGTATTAAGATAATAGGGTTAGATCACAGAAGATAGAAACTGAGCTACGAAATTAGGACATGCGATGACAGCTGTCAGAAACCCACATTTCTGTCAACTTCAGCGAAACCCCATCATTACCAGTTTTGGTTACAAGTCCACACCTGTCCCAACTCTCTCCAGACAATGCTATTCAAAATTCAATTCTAAGGCAGTTTTTTTAAACTCCACAGCTCTGCATAAAGCATTAGTGTGAATCGAGCGTACTAGTATTTCTGTGGTCTAATAGATGAACCACTAGACCACAATGGACTAATTTCTCCTTCTTTTGAGATATGATATATGATAGCTACCTATCTAGTCCCTACAGCATTACTTACCAAGCAGCAATTCAGTAACAGTGTGAAACATATGATTAAAGCTCAAATTCAGGAAAGCCTTCATCTTCAAGAAGAACTTTTAATCATACATTTAAGTGCGTCTGTGTATCAAAGCCTGAATATTTTGCTTTATTGCAATGAGATTATTAACAAATTAAACAAGTATTTAGATTTTGTGAAATCATGGGGGAAAAAGAAAAAGNAGAGAAAGAGAAAGAGAAAGAGAAAGAGAAAGAGAAAGAGAAAGAGAAAAAGAAAGAGAAAAAGAAAAAGAAAAAGAAAAAGAAAAAGAAAAAGAAAAAGAAAAAGCAGATCCACAAATAGAAGGTCTAATTTTAAATACTTTCTCAATATATTCAGGATTACTGTATTACATCTGTGCCGTAATACAGCAAGCACTTGATTACATGCACATGATTACATGTACATTTTCCTTGTACATCAAGGAAAATCCATTTCTGGATTACCATAACATGCTACCAAGCTGAATTATTAGAGAGAACGAAAATATTTCAATATCTGTTCTCTTTGAGGAGGGCTTAAGGAAAGTCATATGTATAATATTTCATGACAGCTTTCTGCACTGTCAAATTTTTATTTTAAGAAAATTTGTTTAAAGAATAAGCAGCCTAAGTAAATGTGCTATCTGGTACATGAGAACACACCAAAGGCAATTTCTCTCACTTGTTTTCATTGGAATGTCTGGAAAAAAAAAAAAGAGCCCTTGAGCTGCTGTTCAAGAAGCAGTGGCTGTGTGGAGTATTTTCATATCATGCTAGCAATCAAAAAATAAATATATCAAATTCTTTGAAAGGAACGTAATGAGTGGGAAGCCTCTTGCACAAAAAAAAAATTGTAAGGGATAGACTGCACTAATTGAAAATATCATCCAGCTTCCTGCCAGGCATTTTTACCAGTACTTCTGGATGCCTAAACCACACATTGAACAGCTTCCCAAATCTCACATGCACCCAGTAATTTCAAATCATTCTAATAAATCAAAATGCCATTAGGGCATATGTACATCAGTCTCCACAAGTCTTTGAGAGTGCATTTGTTGGGTAACATCCCTGCTGTACTGCAATACTGTGAGGTATGAATAACTTCGAGATTTTAAAACATCAGTTTTTTACAGTAACCTCTAGCAGCCCTACATCAATACGTCCTCAGGGAGATTTTTTGCAAGATGGATATTAATGGAATATAACAAACCACTTTGTTGTTCTGGGTTTTTTTTTCAAAGCAGATATGACTCTCTGCAATTGTGCGAATCCTTTATGTTTCCTTGCAATACTGTTTTAGAATAAGCGAGGGGAAAAACATGGGCTTTTCCCACTTACATTCCTAAAAAGCAGGGGAGACCAAGAAATGGGAATCTAATAGCTAATGGTGAAATAAATGCTGCTACTCCCAGCTGACAGGCACTTAGGAAAAGCACTTTCTGATCACTTGAAGATAAAAACATAAAAGATTGAAAAAGAAATAATGCAGCCTGTTCCTAGACTGAAATGCATAGTCATAACATCATCTACTTCTCTTTTCAATACTGACAGGAGCCACACAAAAGCAACATTAATCGAATCCATGAGGACAGAAATAAGCCCTTCTGTGTGGGATGAGGTCAGATCATTGTATCACAGAAGCCACCGCCTTCACCCAGTTCTGCTGGAACTGTGCTTGAACTAGGACATATCAAAGTTCAGGACTGATGGTGATCATCACCTGACAAAGTTCATCAGCCTGATGGTGCCAGCCACAGGCAACAGGCTATGGTGGTATGTCTGGTCCCGCCAGCAGTCAGTAGCAGGATTCCCCTAAAGTTTTATGTTCAGTCACAGAACTAAAGAAAGTTGACCAGCACAAAAAGCAATGAAACAGGCAAACCACAGCCAGACAACAGAACCTGCATGTTTTGGCATCAAACATTTCCAAATATTTCCAAAACATATTGAAACAAGAGAATTATACCCTAAAAAATGGAATTCCAAGTATCGGTTACCAGATCTGAGATCAGACTCTAAAGCTCATCTAAATAACACCCCCTACTCTTAATGACCCTATGAAACGTCTGTTAGTGCTAAGCTACAAGGAATTTCCACCCAAACTAGTTTGGTGCACTTTACTTTTAACTTCCTGTTCACAAGAGTACCTATACCACAAGAGTACCTACTACCACTATTAAATAAAAACACAGTCTTCGTGACATTAATGACAAAAGCAAATGATAGGTCTTCCTTTGTGACCACATGAAGGCTTTCGGTAACTGTAGCATTTACTGAGTAAAGGAGTTGAGCTTTTGGGAGGTCAAATACTTGATAAATTGGCTAGCTGCCTCAGCTGGAACAGGAATAGGAAGTCAGATGTAACAATTTGCCTTTGACACAGAAAAAAAATGTTTATTTTCGTTAATCAGATAACAAAACCTTGGGATATGTTAACTCCTTGAGCTGGAATGTTTACAGTCTAGATAGGGCCTTTTCAGAAGGTATTTGTGACATTGGCCTGTTCTACCATGAAGGATTTGGTCGAAGATATTTGTAAACATGCATTGTTAAAGTGAAAGCAATGGAACTTTACTTCACAGAGGGACAAACTTTTCCTGTTGGTTCATAGTATGTACTCTTCTTCTAGGAAGAAACTAACTGGGCTGTTGGGCTCCTCTGGCTGGAGATGGCTCCTTTTTCAGAGCAGCCAAAGCGGTGTTTGGAGCAAGCAATGTCCTGACTGCAAGGCAAGTGGAGATATGACCCAAAGCCAGGCCTTGGAAGTAGCAGCGAGAAACTTCTTAGGGCCAAGGGAAGCACGCAGAGTTTGCCAAAGAACAACTCAGCTGACCAACACAATGAAATTGAACCCCTGCTGAATTCTGCAGAAATAACCATATAACAACAACAACAAAAAAATACTGAATACCATATATTGAAAAAAAAACCCCCACATATTTAGGTATTTATTTTTAGAAGGGATGATCTGAGGAACAGTTTCTTCCAGCACTTGCAATAAGATGACACATTTCACATCTGCAGTTTCATTCTGTCAGTCCAAGAAAACTGCCAACTTGCAAGATTACAGTTTTACAGTCTTGTTTACTACAAGCACCAAAAAAGCACTTTCACACAACTCTAGATTTACAACAATGGGAATCGAAGAATAAATTAATTTTCAACTTCTAAAAATTTTTGTGTGACTGCTCAGTGAATAAAACTAACAAGTATAATGTTTTAATTTGCCCCTATCTAATCTTACAGCCAAATATGCTGCCCATTACTACAGAAGAAACACGCTGTTCAAGGTAACCAAGATAAAACAAGTAAAACATTGAAAACTGCCCTTGATCCACATCTGTCTCAATGACTTTGAAAGTTGGGGGGACACTACCCAGTGGTGTAGTCTTAGCTCACAGTCAAGTCTTAGCTACAATGACATTCAATGAACCCAGGACTGCGAGTTAAATCTGAGGACAGACTTCAGGGAAGTCACTATCACTACTATAAGCATTTTTCAGTAAGAAAACTATCTTAATATCTACTGACAATAGTGGAGTTTGACAAAAAACCAACACAGACATTAAGAAGCAACAGCAGAGGTTTGGACCCAGACAGAAGCAGGTTGTTTTGAAACTTAACACATGCATTTACTGAAGTAACTACTACTGCTGCTCTCGGCTGGTTATTAAAGTAATGGGATTGTAGTCTAAACCACTCCTCTGCCAGTTGTTCGATGAGCCCTACCAAAGTCAGCTGCAACCAGAGATGAGGAAAGGACACAACACTGAATGAGTCCCAGCTCTGGCCAGATCTGCAGAGATTAAAAGAGAAGTAAACTCTAGTAACAACCCCTGACTGAGCTTCTCTCACCTTGTCCTCTCAGTATCCACATTTACTCTCCCTCTTTTCCAGCCCATAGTATCTGGCAACAACTGGCTGGTCTCTACATGATTTTAGCCATGAAGTCAAAGCCCTGCTGATGGCTCCAATGGACCTGCTTATGTGTGCAAAGATAAGCAACTATGAGCAGTTTAAAGAAGCTGCCCCAACTCCCAAGCACGCAGAAGAATTAGTGTCTAGAACACAGCACTGAAGGAACTCATAGACTTACTATACTATAGAGTGACAATCTTAGAGAAGTCTTTCTCAGGATAACTTTCTGCTAGCTGGCCTTTTAATTATGATCATGACAACTAATCATAGAATCATAGAATGGTTTGGGCTGCAAGGGATCTTTAAAGGTCATCTAATCCAACCCCCCTGCAGTGAGCAGGAACATCTTCAACTGGATCAGGTTGCTCTCAGCCCCATCCAACCTGACCTTGAATGTTTCCAGGGATGGGGCATCCACCACCTCTCTGGGCAACCTGTTCCAGTGTTTCACCACCCTCAGCGTAAAAAATTTCTTCCTTATATCTAGTCTGAATCTGCCCTCTTTTAGTTTAAAACCATTACCCCTTGTCCTATCACTACAGGCCCTGCTAAAAGGTTTGTCCTCATCTTTCTTGTAAGCCCCCTTTAGGTATTGAAAGGCCACAATAAGGTCTCCCTGAAGCCTTCTCTTCTCCAGGCTGAACAACCCCAACTCCCTCAGCCTTTCCTCATAGGAGGGGTGCTCCAGCTCTCTGACCATTTTTGTGGCCCTCCTCCGGACCTGCTCCAACAGGTCCATGTCTTCCCTGTGCTGAGGACTCCAGAGCTGGATGCAGTACTCCAGATGGGGCCTCACCAGAGTGAAGTAGAAGAGCAGAATCACCTCCATCGAACTGCTGGCCACGCTCCTTTTGATGCAGCCCAGGATACAGTTGGCTTTCTGGGCTGCAAGCACACATTTCCAGCTCACGTCCCACTTTTCATCCACCAGTCCTTCTTGGCAGGGCTGCTCTAAACCCTTTCATCCCTCAGCCTGTATTGCTACTGGGGGTGGCCCTGACCCAGGTACAGGACCTCGCACTTGGCCTTGTTTAACTTCATGAGGTTCACACTTCTCAAGCTTGTCCAGGTCCCTCTGGATGGCATCTTGTGCCTCAGGTGTGTCAACCACACCACTCAGTTGGGTGTCATTGCAAACTTGCTGACAGTGCACTTGATCCCACTGCCTGTGCCACTGATGAAGATATTAAACAGCACTCTTGTCCTCGTTGTTAAGGAATTAGAAAAGGAGCTAGGGCAAAAATTCTCGACTCCTTCTCTATTTCTCTTCCCACAACTGCATGTTTCCTTCATTTGTTGGCCCATTCTCCCAAAATGTGGGAAACTAAGTCAACAAGGGGGTTGAAACTGGTCAAGCCGTGTACACTGCTTGGGTATTTGCAATAAAAACATTGAGCAATTGAAAAACCACGTCCTTAAAGTAGTATCAGCTAAATCATATATATATGTATATATATATACACATATGTGGCTTTACTCCACTCCAGGCGAAGGGCATGATTGCCTTTCCCACAAATCCTCTCCAGAGACTGTGATGGAGATTCCTCACCACTGAACTCATCAGTGAAACTGTGAAGAGGTCAGGAGGGTGAAAGACCACATCTTCTCCCTTGTGCAAAACTTCAGCAGGTTACTGCTAGCCCCACAGATGTCATCTTAGCCCTGTAGCGGGGAAACTCCACTGGGAAGGGTTCCAGGATCAGTGGTCAGCTGCTGTGAAAGAGCTTCAAGTGAGTGCAATGGTAAATAGCCCACAGGATCAGCTAGATTTCCCCACTGATTACATCTTTGTAACCTTCTTTCTTTGAAGGGGGAAAGACCAGCTTGCTTCCCTTCATTATCGCCCCACCTCCAGGCATCAGAATGCTTCCAAATCAAGCACAGGCAGAACACGTGAACTTTCCCATCTCCTGCTCAGACGTAACCAGTGTCAGCCTGCACGTCACAGCTCCTACTTAATCCTGGAATTTTCTTTGCATGCAAATGATTAGTCTGTATACTAGCTGTCATGAAATGTGTTTTTCCTTCTGTGTACATAGGGGTTTAGTGCATGCAATTTTGAATGATTTGTGGCTCTACATACATGAGCAAGGAATTCACCCCTAAGGCACAGCTGCACACAGTACATAAAAGCATAAGTAGAGGTAGCCTTGAAGGACCCGTTTCAGTCCCTGAACACAGAGATACAGCTATTCTGTTGCAATGGTTTTTCCTTTTCACAAACACACAGAGCACGTAAATGTTTTTAGTGCTGCACATTTACTCCTTATGATACAATCGTTTGTATAACCAAACATGAATATCAAAGCTTCTGTCAGACACCCAGACAGTGTCCATTCTTTGAGTAATGACTCATGTCTTATACTTTCCCTCATCTCCTCATTGTTACAGCAAAGCAAAAGGCAGAAAAGCTTGCAGCAGACATAAATACTGACATTCTCAATTAAAGGGGAGAAACATGAGCATGACAGTAAAATGGTGTTTTTTTCCTTCTAGCAAAAAGTAATTCTGTACTTTGTCTCCTAATCAGCATCTCTCATCTCTGCTTCAGACAAAAAGCATGCAGGACAACTCCCCGTGACAATTGTGCCTACACCAAGCTCTAGCACATGGGAAGAAGCTCCATGCAGGGGATGTGTTCTAGCGTGCACAAACTCACACTCACAAACAGGACCTTTCCACAGTAACATGCTGGCTACAGTTTTCATGAACAGCACATCTTGTCTTCGTGATCTTAACTGGTAACAGCTCCAAATCAACACCAAAAAATACACCTTATCAAGTCCCAGTTCTGCAGCCACACTACAGTCCCACTCTGACTTACCCAATTGTCCTTCTTTATGGTCTTTGAATTCTGTCAGACAGGTACAGAATTTCTCATTAGGTTTTACATAAACATAATTTAAACAAACAGTCCCTTGACTACAGCATGTCTGGGACTGCCTTATTTCAGAGAGGTTAACCATTCTGTAGCAGGAGCTAGACTTACATGTCCCAAATTGCTGTGCCTGGTGCTGGCTGGCTTTGGGACTCCAGCAATACTGACTCACTTGGAAACATGAGGCACGAGGATGCTCGTAGGTGCCACAGTTGAGCAGCCCAAACTCCACCAAAGCCAGAACTGTACTCGCAGGCACCAAGGACATTCAAAGAATCTGGTAAACTGATGGCATTTATAATTATGGATTACAGATTTTCCTTTGGAGGCTGAGCAGATTCCCCTGGAAACACAGTAAAAACACACCCAGGTCTTGGGCAACTCACAACATTTTTTCTTCATTAAAACAGAATAAGAGGAACCAGAAATGGAGAACACTTATGTCATTGTGTGCAAGCATCAATGTATACAAAGAGATCTAGGAAACTGCATCAACAAAGTGTGTTTTATATAGCTGATTTTTTTTATTTGAAAGTGTGTTTGCAATGCAGTTAACCTAGTCATGCTCTCACTCAGAAATTTCCACTCAGCACCTCTGCTCCTCCCTGAAAGACTAGAAGTTAGAAAAGTCCCAATTTTGTAGAAAGTGAAGGATGAGGTCCTTCATAATTTGAGATAATTTTTTTTTTGAGTGTTTTAGTATCTGCTAGGAAATATCTACTTTACAAATGTAATGCCTACTCAGTTCCCTCTGAGCCAAAACCATTTAGAAGAGACACAGAGAAAGATTACTGAACACTATTTTCTTACTGATCAGCACAAAGTTATTTGGCACAAGCATCTCTGTAAATATTTGTCCAAGACTAGGTAAATTTGCAGTGTACGATGGCCCCCAGACCTGTACTTCTCTCTATCAAGTGAGAAGGCTCATAGTCTAGCACTGGAGCTCAGCTGTGCTTCAGCAGAAATACAAAATGCTAAAGGCTGAGCTTAGTTATCATTGCTGTCTTTTCCTTTGGATCTGTTCTTTTTCATTTTGTTCAGTGTTCTCCTTCACAAACAAAAAGAAGATTAATTTTGAGGTGGAACGAATGTAAGGTCATTCCTGGCTGTTGGGTAATGAAGAGAATTTGTGAAGTGCATTACACAGGGCTGGGCTTTGGCACGGCGAAGCTGGAGGGAGAGGAGGGAACTGTACGCACCTCCTGGTGAATATGCAAAGGAAGAGGACAAATCCAGAATCATTCTCAGCCTCAGGAAGCTGAAAGCAATGTCTGCTTTGGCATGTGCAAGGAGGTCTGATGGACTCAGTTCACAGTGACACTGGCAGCCTGCCACAGTATTTTGTTCACGTGTGCCTGTGACACCCATGGGCCCGGAGCTGTAATTATGGTCTCAGATGTCACAGTACTGCTAGCCCAGGAGGTATTTATGGATCCGATATGTACAATCTATAGGCACTGTGTAGTTTCAGACACATTCAAGAAACCTGTCTCCCTCAAGAAGAGGGACAGCAAGTCTGTAGCAGCTTTTTTGAGCTACACATTGAAGCAATACACTCCACTGGGTCTCACCACTAAAAGTCATTGAAAGGTCTGGACAGGGCAGACTGCAGGCACAGGGCTCAGACACATACTACAGACATTATCAGAGGCATACTAATGAACTGGGAACTGGATTAAGTATTGGAACTGCTTGTTTTCCTGTAAATTGACTTGCTGCTTTTCACAGTTGCATTTTAAACTTTAGATGATGATAATGATGACAAGTACATACTTTCCTCCTCCACTAGAAAGGAAAGGCCAGACAACCACTTCCACACTATTTATTTATTTCTACAAAGCACATGAAGCATTTAGAGAACATAGCATAATCCAAGAACCTAGCTAGAGAGAAACAACTCCATACTGTTTGCTATTAACTTTTGCTCCAAAGTATACCATCACACAAACAAAATCACCAAAATGTCACCATCTGTAGGAAAGAAGACCGTGACTATGAGCAAGAAGCACACAGGATACAGCTCAACACAGTGAACAGAAACTATGCCAGGGTGCCAAATGCCATTCCTACATGAAGTGTAGGGAGGTTTCTGTGTACTTGCACGCACAGACAGCACTTTGTGTTAAATACCCCCACAGGACAGTAAGACACATGGGAGAAAAGGGGTCTGATTCTCATCATGCTGGCTTGGTTCCAGCATACCTCTAGTTTCTTTTGAAGGAATAGCTCCCACTTTACAACAGCCTGAGATACCCTGCAAACACACACTTCTCAGTCCGTAACCTAAAGCATTACTTTTGGCAGCATAACTGCAGCCATCGCCTTATCAATGTGTTGTGTTTTTGCCAACATAGCTTATGTTCATTGAGGGAAGGGTTTCAGCCACTTTCATGCCATGACAGCAAACTATACACCCACTCACATTCAGGCATAGACAAGTCCTAAACAGGACAAGAATCAGGTCAACCTAGTTGTTTTGGAAAATACTTAAGGACAGGATTTTGAAACTTATGTTTCCAGAAATATTGGTATCCCCAGCCCAGTGCTTGCCCTTAACTGAGCCCACTTGCCCTTCAGCTTGAGGGCAGTCAGACATACCATGTTGCTGTGCTGCTCACAGTCAGTTGGAAAGCTGCATGGAGGTATTTCAGGCACAGCCTGTATCTTTGCTAAAATTTACTTCTTAAAAGCATTCACCGTCTATTTACCAAGAGCATGGGAAGTCACCCTGCAATGTTTCCCTAACTACAGTCATCCTATTTCACTACTTACAGTGCTCTCTGAAGGAAAATATTTGATATTGCTGTACGCAGTGCCTTGTATTACAGAAAATACAGAGCTTTATAATAAACCAGACTGGAACATCTTCCACTATTGAGCAGTTTTCTACCGAGAAAGCCCTTGAGCTGAGAAAGCAGTGCAAACATAACAATAAATGTAATTTTCTGTTCTTAGTGTAAAAATATTAAAAATGCAAACTAGAAAACAATGTCTTGTGTATTTAGTATGTGCTTACATAAATCACATAACCCTAAACAGATTAGAAGTGTACATTAACACTTCTAATACAGATCAGTATATTTTTCCTTCCTGATACTAGCTGTACAAGACTCCGGCAGAAGAAATGCCTTTAAACCAGGAAGAAATCTCTGCATTTTAAACTCCCTCCACCTTAATCAGACGTGTTTTCAGTATGAAGGGAGTTCTTGTATTTAAACTAAAACAGATATATGACTGCCAGTATGCCATCTTAGCAACTGCTTTCCACACAGTTATGCCCTAATACTGCAGCATTTTCAAACACTTCACACAGACATTTCTTGAAAAGTTACACTGGCAAAAGTAATTTCACCCTTTTGGGATGTACTTGATGTCTATCCAATTTTCTGTGCCTTTAATAGTCAGAACTCTTAGATTTCCTTTTGTCTCAGCATTAAGCACCACACAGTTCAATTTTAGCCAAACCACAAATAACATTTATTCTAGCCCTTTAATCATTCTAGTTCTTACCTTTTTTTTAACTAAGCCTTTTCTACTTTTTTCCATTAGAAGCTAATGCTGGTTTTCTGTTGTTTTCAGGGTATCCTTTGCTTTTAAGGAAAAGAATAAACAGAAAGCTGTATTCCAACATACCTTGAAGGGAGAGCAGCGTTCCCTGCCAGCTGTGTGACTTTTCAGTAGCTGCACTCAGGCTTCAGCGTTCTGAAGAACCGCGATGTCACAAACCCCTGGAGCTCGGCACCAGGAGCGGAGGCAGATTGCTCTCGCACGCCCTTCCTCTTCTCCGGGTGTCTGACAGCTGTACACTTTTTAGGACTGCAGCAGGACTTGTCTCCCAGCCCTTTTGCCACTCTGATAAATCATCCCCTCCCTGTTATTAGGAGCATGCTGCCATTATATCTTAAAAGCACATCGCAGCTTGTGTGCAGTAGCTGTGGGAAAGCTGCATTTATTTATACAGGAAGCTTCAGCACAGCACTTCCTACTTCCCATCCGAGTCACAATTCAACTGCAGGTGATTACTTACACCCTGTCAGCTTCCAGCCAATGCATACCTCACATTCTGATTTGGATATCTGTGCTGCTTTTAACCACAGCTCCCATCTGAGCCCTGGCAAGACGAAACTCAGGCATTAGATGCGACACTCATAAAAACCCTCCCAATTCCATTTAACCTGTTTCAGGACAGCAGTTTACACAGCTGGCTTCTGCCTATCTCCACACGTGAAAAATGTCATCTAAGAGAAAAGTGATTTTTTCACATTGGAAGAGAAAGGAGCAAAAAAATCCAAACAAGTAAAGTATCAGTGCAATGTCAAATCTGAGTGCTTAATGATGATGGTGCTCATCTTATTCTGCCAGTGCTAAATTTTGACTCTGTAAGTTGGGCTTGTGCACAGGAGGGGCTGGAAATTCTGTAGTTCTGCACTCCATACCTACAGGTGTGATTCACACCAGGCACGCAGCAGGAGAAGGTATTACTGTGCCACTTGACACCAAACCCTCAAGAACTTTTCCTCCTGCAGGAAATGTACCGCAGCCACAGATAAGAAGTACAGATGCATCGGAGTGCAGGGGGTGCAGAAAAACAGAGGGAGAAACGAGTGCAGATGCTAATCTATAATTTTCATGATGAAGGAAGTTTACTTTATACTTCATGTAATTATTGCTGGCATTTTGCCTCCACTACTTTTCTGTGAAGACTGACGTATAGGCATTTCTTCCGGGGTGTACAGAAGCTCACAGCTGACTCCTTAATTATATTCAATTATGCTGCATCAGATTAATTTAGGAAAAAGGCAGAAAGCTCATGCGACTTTAAATCCTTGCACCTATGCATTATAGCTTTGCTGGAATTATCATGACATACTCTTTTTCCCTTGGAATAAGTACAAACCACCTATTCAACATTGGGTGTTACATATAATTTGATATCTGGGGAGGGAGGGAATAGTCACCAGAAAAAAATAGCTGTTCCAACATGTGGAAGCATGTTGATCCCTATAGGATTACAGTAGGATTAGGCAACCTAAAGCCGTGTCACAGATGTTGCCACTTGAGCTAGCAGAGCATTTCCCAGCAGTAGCAGACTTTTATCCTCAACAGTGACCAATCTTGGACAGGACTCCCTAAACACCTGGGGCTCAGAGATATTTTTTAGGCTGCAGAGCAGTAGTGAAAATGTGGAGTTCTGTGTCAAACTTCACAATTAGAAAAGGCGTCTCCTTCAGTTGTTAGATTTTTATCCTTCATCTTCTGTTCTAGTATGAGATAGCTTAAGCCTCTACCACTGTCTTTTTACTACCTCCCCTCTCTTCTTCTTTCCAGTGTTCCACCTCCTGTATTTTCTTCCTGCAGCTGCTACCTTTGCTTCTCTGTCCCTATCACACAGGTATTTGTTAAGCCACAGAGGAAGCAAGAAAAACCTTGCAGCTCTCAGCTCCTGTGCTCAGCACCACAGCACTTGAACAGCAAAAGGACAATTATCTCAAGGAGGAAAGTGGTGAGGATGGAGGAAACCAAGTCATTCATGCAGGTACAGGGAAAATGGCAGGACAGGAGGCCCAGAAGCAGGGAAGGGCAGCTGAGCTGCCGGTAGCAAAGCAGCAAAAGTAGCATCTGGTTTGGTACTTACTCCTTGCTGGCACAATAAAACATAATTCATTACAGTAACCTCCACCAGTCAAGAGAAACAACTGCAAATAAAGGCTAATCATCTTCCCTTCAGATAAATGATGAGGCCAGCTTGTATCTGGGAGGGGAGGGGGAGGGCTGTTCTTTATAATTAGGAAAACCATTCCATTAAAATGCAGATAAATTCTGGAAACTCAAGCTGCAAACATCACATGACAGTTTTATCCCATTTCCCACAATATACCTCTATGCATAACAGTTACAATGTGACTGCACAAACGTGCAAAACCGCTTAGAGCAAAATTGATTTCCCTCAAACACCACAAAATTGGTGAGAACATCACAAACGTTTCTCAAGACATTTAATTTTCTGGGAAATGTTAGGATCACAGAATCACAGAATCCTAGGGGTTGGCAGGGACCTCGAAAGATCATCCAGTCCAACCCCCCTGCCAGAGCAGGGTCGCCTAGAGTCCATCACACAGGAACGCATCCAGGCGGGGTTTGAATGTCTCCAGTGAAGGAGACTCCACAACCTCTCTGGGCAGCCTGGTCCAGTGCTCTGGCACTCTCACAGGAAAGAAGTTCTTCCTGATATTCACATGGAACCTCCTGTGCTCCAGTTTAAAACCATTGCCCCTTGTCCTATCATTGGTCAGCACTGTAAAAAGCTTGGCTCCATCGTCCTGCCCCTCACCTTTTACATATTTGTAACCATGGATGAGGTCATCCCTCAGTCTCCTTTTCTCCAAGCTAAAAGGATGTGCTCATTCCAAGCACTCTACTCCTAGAGTATCAAATCCTGAACTGTGGTCCCCAGATTCACATGCAGGACAATAACTTACTGGTGCTCTGTGGACAGCTGGCTATTCCCCTGCATCTGTCTTCACTTCTGCATTCGCCCCTACTTGTGTGCTCACCCAGGATCTCTGCAGCAAAGAGAAGCTGAAGGTGACGTGGCACTGTGCAAAAGCTCGGGCTATAGGGACTTGAGATGATCAATACTGATGATTCTTTCTGCTGCCATCACCGAGAAGTGTGAGCTGAACTGTTAGGAGCTCTTCTGCCAAAATGATTTCTCTTCCAGGTACTTCATAGTTTCACAGAAGCACATCTTCTTGGCAAGCTAATTTTGTGAACTGTTGTGAGTCATGCTAAAATTGCTACCCAGCCTAAATTCCTGAATCTCTTAACTCAGATTGATCAATTTCCTTTATAAGCCAACAAATAAACAAAAAATACAAGTTCAGAATGTCATGCAATGCTAGTCAAAGCACAAGCTAAGCCCTCCCCATTTGCTTTCTTCTTCGATAACAGTGATATAAAGCACAAAACTAAGAGGGTCCAATTCATTTTTGGACACTCTTAACTGACACTTTTATAACTCCAGGGCAGGGGGAATGGCTAAGCCTCTGAGATGACACATGTCAAAATGCAACATCACCATGAATTTTTAATTGAGTTACTAGCCAGAATAAAAATAAAGGTTGGCAGAGTTAATTACTAACGTTGCTGTGTCATCCTTGCAGATTCTTGAAATACTTATAAAATGACTAAGCCACTCGGGCATTAACTAAAATTACTAATTAATTTTTGACTTAGGTGGGTAAAAAAGTAATAGCATGGCCACAGAAATGGTCTCTCACATCCCACAGACAGAATACCATTAAGAGCAAGTGAAAACACTGAGTGTATAAGTAACAAAAAGTTTCACTATAATTCTACATAAAGAACTAGGACTAGCTTGTGAGGGGGAAAAAACAGCAATGTTCACTATCCTGAGTCACAGTTTTTAACTAATAAAAAACAAATATCCTGAAAAAAAATTGCTATCCATAGGTGTAAAATAAAAACAGGTTTTACAACAAGCTTTCTAAAACCAGAGCCCAACTAAGAAAAAAATGTCTTTATCCACTTTACTTACTGTACATGTAAAATATCCATTTACCTATTAAAAAAAAGGTATTTTTATATCAAGAGGGACAATTTTACAAAAAAAAATAGATATTAATGTGTAACATAACCAGCGCTGAAAACAAAACAGGAAGGTTTTTTTGCACAGTGAGTACATTATCTGAAGTTGCAAGTATGGCACCTCTGATGTCATGGGCCAGGAATAGTTTTCTGCAATTGGAACTATTTTAAAGGGGGATTACACCATTAAAAGTAACTTGTACCTTCATAAACCTGATGTTTTAAAAAAGGAATCTCTATTCAATATATGTATTTATATAATCACACAATGGTAGAAATTAGATGTCAGTGTAAAACATACAGAGCTATGCCATATTTTGCATGCAAATAAGCTTTACTCAGTACAGCTACAAGAAAATCAGAATCACATCTTTTCCTGTTAAATAACCCTATTATTCCACAATTCTGACTTGATGTGCAAGTCACTCGCTGACAAACCAGGCTTGAAATCTTCATTATTCCCTTTAGCCAAAACACAGTGAAAGTTTATTATAAGGTGTTTCGTGCTGAAGTGAAATAAATCAAGTTAAATTATTTTGAAAGAATAGTAAGTACAAATCTAAAGAGCTTTTATGTTACAGCAAAAAAGTGAGTGGGATGGCACACTGTCTACTGAACATTTATAATCACTGTGATCTCAAAACTTGGGCTTGTCTCAGACGCAAAGAAAAGCAACACTCATCCTGCTCTATGAACCAGGCAAAATACAATATTCATTAAAATTTATTGGCACAGCAGACCGTCTCCAAACAAAACATGATCATAAGGCTTCCGTAAAGCTCTGAATTTCTTCTCTCTATATATTTTATCCTATATTTATACTTTATACTTCCTGGCATACTGGAAAATAGTTTTTGGGATTTGATCCATACAGAACAGTGCCAGAGGGAAAAAAACCATGCAACCTCCCCAGAAACCAGTGAAAAGACAGCCTGCTAACCTGCTGGGATAGCTGGGTTTGGGGTGCTTAGAAATCTCAGCTTAAAGATCAAGGCCAATGGTTTTGAATTGGCGTTGTTCAGCCTGGAGAAGAGAAGGCTCCAGGGAGACCTAATAACAGCCTTCCAGTACCTGAAGGGACTATAGGAAAGCTGGAGAGGGACTTCCTGCAATAGCATGTAGGGATAGGAAAAGGGGAAATGGTTTCAAACTGAAAGAGTGTAGATTTAGATTAGATTTTAGGATTCAATTCTTTACTGTGAGGGTGGTGAAACACTGCAATGGGATGTCCAGAGAGGTTATGGGTGCCCCCTCCTTGGAAGTGTTCAAGGTCAGGTTGGATGGGGCTTTGAGCAACCTGGTCTAGTGGAAAGTGTCCCTGCCCATGGCAGCAGGGTTGGAAAGAGATGATCTTTAAGGTCGCTTCCAACCCAAACCATTTTATGATTCTATGGGAAAAATTTAAGGCTTGGTTAGATTAATTTATTTTCTATTAACTATGCTCACAGCCAGCTTCAGAGCATGGTACAGACTTCCAATTATGAACAGGGCTTAGTTTTTTCCTTTTGACTATTTGCCCAAAGTGACACAATCTGTTGACTTTTAACCAAGTGTTTCAGTAATGTATCTAGAATTGCAGTGATTCCAGACATCAGAATCACCATCAGTTTAAAAACTGAGAGGGCAAAACCATCCTGGCAGACAACACAGGAAGCCTCCTCTGTAACAGAGGAGGTCACCAACCTGTCCTTGTCATGAGAAAAAAATGTGCAGGCTGTTTTCATTTCTCCATTGCTTCACTGCTCCATGCTTCTGTCCTGGCTCAAGTTCTTAACTGCCCTTTTTTTGAAAATATTAAGACAGCTTTATTCCTTCCAACCCAAGCCAGTCTCCTGGGTGATGGCTTTGCTTTAGCTTGGTGAGGCTCCATTTACAGGAGTAAAAGCTAGAATGGAGTGGCTTAATAATACATTTCAGCCGGGACCCTGTTGTTTTAACTGTATTTTCTGGAGTTGGGGACAGGCAGGTCAGAGATAAGAGCTGATGCACCTACTTCTATGGCTATTCAAAGCCAATGACAAGGCTTCCACAGACATCCAACAGGCAGGACTAAGGTGTGGAGGCAAAGCATACCTTGGATTCATACCTTATTTCTAGTATTTAGGTATGACACAGACTCACCTTTTGATAACTTAGGGTGAGAAATGGTTTCCAAGTTGAGAGGGCTTACTCTGATGGCCTGGTTATACAGGGAAATGCTGGAACTGAAACACACCCATACAGGAAAACCAAGAATTTCTCCCTCTCTCCCAGCATCCGTCACCTTACTCAACTTCAAGGAGGGTTCTTCACGCTGTTCCCCTCATCTTCATAGTCTCCTTTCCCTACCCTAGTTTACTACCAACCCATTTATGGTGAGACCGGATGTGAAAGGGTTTGTCCAGATCCACTTTTCTCCCTATGGAATTTAATTATGTGGTTAGATAATCTCAACTAAGAGAGCTTTTAAGGATTTCAGCCTCTCAGTGTGCCACAGTAGGGCTGTTTAAGAGAGCCTATCTTCTTCCTGCTGGTTTGGTCTGGCCATCTTTGCAATGGCAGCATCCAAGAAGGACACAGTACCACTTCCCAAACAACAAGCAGCCGTTTGCTGGCCGTCACCAGATCACAGTTGTAGTAACACAATCCTGGATTGCTCCACATTCAGATCCCTTGTTAGCATAATGACAAAACTTTTTTCCCCTCTTCTGCTCAGAACAGAAAAGAGAGCAATTACAATAATCTCCTTGAAAGGACATCTTTAACACGCACCACCTAGCAAGCAGTTTTTAAATTCAACAATCCCAAAATTAGCATAGTGGGAACTCAAAAACAAGTAGATTTGCTTGCTTGCTGCAAGTGACATAAGGATTTCAAAGCTTTTATCTTCACGTTGCTTATTTTTGTGCCTGCTACATGCTAGGTGCATTTATTAAAAATAATGTGCTTTTTATCTAGTAATTTTTAAAAAGGCTCCTGTAAAACAACATACATCCATTTGGGCAGGGAAAATCTCTAGGAAAAAATGTGAGTTTTACAAGACTGAGCAGGGGCAGAAGGGTAAGAGGCATACCAAAACCTTTGCTTTTCCAAACAGTGCTAAACCCAAGCAAACAGTGTTTTCTGCTTCACTGCTATCTGTGGTCATTGAAGAAATGACAAGTGAACTCATCTCTTTTTTTAAGCATGACTTCATCTGTGAAAATCCCCTGGTTCTGCTTAACTCCCTTATACTTCCCAGAAATAAATTTAAATAGATTTAGGTATATCCTCCAACTTTTTATTTTATACATACATATGTATTTCTTGGGATACAACAAAACAAACTAGTCAGAGGTGAAATTTAGCAATAAATTTGTTCCCACAAAGAATCGCTTTGCATTGTATGATATAAACAAATCTTTGAAGTGCATACTCTGAATCTGCATAGATTCTACCAGGGTGTATGAATTCCAGCTGAAGAAAATATGCTCAGTGAACTCTGTCTACTAGTAAATAACTAAATTCTTCCTTACGGTATCCTTAGGATAACTATCTACATGATGGCAATTTGCAAATCTGGGGAAAAGACAATTTTCAAAGTCACAGGCTGTGGAAATGCTGCATTGTGGAAGAAGAAAAACATGCTTTAGACAAGAGTAGAAACAACTGGCCTACTTGCATGGAAAAAGTCCTGACACCTCTTTCACTTCCCATACGACGAAGTTAGTTAGGTCAGTTTCCATCCGTGGGATGGAGACGGTAAGAAACTTCCAGGATCTTGAAGTCTGCCAAGGAGGTATGAGAGAACATGACATTTAAGGAGAAACAGGGGCCAAAGGCAGTGAAACTGTTTGACTGTCTTGAATATAAAATGAACAGCATGAAGAGACTGAGCATAACACTCTCCTGTCTCTCTTCTTGTTTTTGGTTCATGCATTGAGTACATTTGCCATACTGAAAAAAAAGCAAGTGAAAGGGAGGAAAAATCATACACATTTAGAGAATATTTCTAGCACTGCATGAAAAACATACACACACAAAAGCTATTTCAATTTAACATATTTTGCTGATTGGGTTTTTTTCCTTTCTAAGACCAGCTCTTAAAATAACCTTTTAGCCTTCAATAACTTCACAGCTTTTTGAGCAACATAACCGAAAAGCTGACAAACAGCATTTCCCACTAGCCTCGCAGAGAGCAAACTCAGTGGCAGACTCCAGACGTGCAGCATCTCCAGCATCCCTGCTGGTGATCACAAATGCCTCACCAGCCTCTGGATATCCCAGGCAGAAAGCTGCCACAGGCTCCAGCTGTGAAAGCAGCAGGAAGCACCTCTGAAGGCTGATGGAACTAGAACAAATTTCCTGCTTCCTACTGGGCAAATCTCAGATAAATTATCCAGCACAACTTGGTAAGAACCAAGAAGATCCACCTGAGATCCTTTTGAAGTGTGGTGATTATCAGAATATGCCACAGAAACATGGTTTACAATAACGGCTTCTTGTCTTTGGGTTAAGAAAAGTACCAGATCATGATGTGATATGCAGCATCCAAACTTTGTACATGAAAAAAGAATTTGAAGAGCAGGAGAAAAAAAACTTACTTCCACTATATAGTTTTATTCCTGGTCATACTGGTTTATGGATTTGAAGAGTTTCTGGCAGTTCTGTTTAACTGTTTTTTTAGGAATAGTCATTTCTCTTCCCCCAAGCAAAATGACAGGAAGCATGAATCAAGGCTGTTTAAAAACTAAAATAACAACTTCCTTTGTCCTCATTGATAACATTTTTGCTTTTGTGACCTGAGTGGATGTTTTCGGGAGTGTTGACTATTGGAAATCTTTTTCCAGTGACTCACTAGTTTGATGCAATATTTTATATAAAGGCAACAGTTGATCTTTTGTGTCATTTCTTCTGCTGTCAATAGGATTAGAAGGGAGAGGAGGGAACTGAAAAACTCGTAGGAAGGATAAATAAATTAATGTTTTACAGGAAATTAGATGGTTGTTCTGCTGCAGTTAATTTCCACTAAACACAGCAGAGAATAGTGTGAATGGAGGTAGCGATGGTGAAGGAAAAATTCCAAGAATCAGCTCTAACTCTTTGATTGTCTGTCCAGGAAACACAGATGTTACTTTAGCTTCCTTCAACTGGCAACAAGTGCACAGTAAATCTTTTGTAATTTAGTGACAACCAGAATGTGCAACACTCCACGTACCATGACATTTTGAGTTTAGATACTACCTGGGCCAAGAGGCCCATACATCACTCTGTCCAGACCACCCAAAGTGTGTTACTGGCTTTGTATCAAAATTAAAGACTCCCTCATGTTAGAATGTTCACAAACTGATGACCAAGATCTCAGCTGTCTCTGTACCATCAATTTCCAAACAATATTTTTTTCCAATTGAAAATTCTATGGGAAGATTAGCAAATGCTGATTAATTTAAAATAATGAAGGGTTTGATTGTTGTACAAATGTTATCAGGCATGTTGCTGAAAAAAAAGTCAATGAGAAAATTACTTTCCTCATTCAGAAGGCATTGTAAACTATGTTTGCCATTAGGAATGAAGATTTATTAATTACGTAGATTTTCGCTTCAAACTTGCACGTGAAGAAATGGGTAAGCAGCAAAGCTAATGAAGCCTGGTTTCTAACGATTTGTGTGCCTTAACATTACTAAAACAATAACCCCCACATCAGTGATATTGCTTATAATGTGCCTGGATCAGGGGCAATGCAAATCATGACTTCCATTGACCCACACGCATGTTGATTAGTAAGCCTCATATTCGATGCTGGTTTTCTGACTGAATGCTACCATAAAATGTACAACAGTGGAGAGCTGCTTGCCTTTTTACATCAATGGCTCAAAAAGCTGTCAAGCATACCAGCAGACAAACAGCGTAATCCACATGAGCTCTACTTCCCTAAGAGATTAGGTTAAGCAGAAGACTTAACTCAGCTCAGACCTTTAAGGATTAGACTGATGATTTCACAAGAACGTAGCAAAAGTCAGTGCACTCTATAGGGTACACTTCAGACTTGTGACTAAGTACAATGCTTACGTTTTATGGTTACCTTTCTTCGTACACATTAAGAAGGAAAGAGGAAAAGCTTTCATTTGATGATCTGGTTTTGACCAAGGGAAGCCAACTTCAGGACTTCTGCAATAGGCTTTCTACCTCCTGCAGCACTGATAAATGTTTTAGATTTTATTCTAGGCTTTGCCACAAATATCTTCTGACCTTGGAAAAGTCATCTGTAACACCAAAAAAAAAGCAACCTTACTTACTTGTGCCCCAGGTGTCTTGTGTACTGTGTTACAGACTGTAAAGTGCCCTGCATTTTCAGGCTAGATGAATTCAAGCGTAAAGCAGAGAAACATAAATGCTTGACACCGAAATATGAAGTGAACTGAATGGAATGAAAAGTCAATCACAACAAAAAAAGCTTTCTAGTGAACATCACTGATCTGATGAACTGGATTATATTTGTTTGGAAGATAATACGAATGATCATTCCAACAACAAAAAGTTTCTATGTGTGGCGTATTTCAACCAATCTTGCCTTAGCTAAGGAAGATTGGTAGAAAAGATAAATGTCATACACATTCTAGCTGCTTGAATACTAGATGCCAATACAAAATGAATACTAAATGCCTACAGAGGAGCCATGGGATCACAATGGGCCACTGACACCTCTCATTCCTGAATCTCCCAGAGTTCTTCTTTCCAACTTCCCACGTTCTTCCCTTAAACTCTTCAATCTATGTCATGCATGTCTTATCTCAGCCACACAAAGACTTTGGCAGGCAGTTCCTAAAATCTCCTGACCGGCCATCCCTAGCCTACCTGTCTGAAACCTGGTCAAAATCTACTCTAAAAATCTGTATCTTTTCACCTTTTCTTCAGAATAGTTATTTAACTCAATCAGCAAAAGCCCAAATATCCCACTGTGAATATGACAGTAGTTTATAAATTTTTGTATCTGTAGAAATACATAACATGCTCCAGTGTGTTTGATCTTGTTCTTGCCTTAAAGGCTTTCTGTGTGAAATGTGTTGAACCAACAGTTTTTCCGTTAGTAAATACATCTGAGTTCCTGTTTTACTGGAGATGTAATATGCATGACCATCACATTTTTATGCTTGTCATTAACGTGTGCATAGATTATCAGAAGGTAACTCCTTTAGGTAACTCCAATTTCACATTTCTGAACTGCTAGTGTTTCTACTATTGAAATGCAACTAATGATAAGACTTTATTTTATGAGACTGTGAGCTAAATTAAGCAAGTAGCCTGGTATTGTTACATTTTATCTTAAGGTTTTTCTGTACCCTACTCCAAACTGTGGTGCCCCCTGCAAGGCATCACCCAAACAGGCAGGATGCTGTGCTGTTACAAAGAGCTCACAGCCTGAGCTGCAATCAGAGGCAACAAGGAAGAGCTGTGAAACAACAAGAAAATAAAAGTAAGGCAGGAAAAGCGTGACTGGAAGGAGATACCTTTGTACACAATGGAATGACTCAGAACATCTGACATTTCTTCTTCAGCCTCTTTTCCTCCTCATCATGAAAATAAATAACTGCAATTCTTGACCAATATTAACTAGTCACCACTGTTGTCTAACCACAGGTGGAAGTCACCTTCTTCACAGGAAGTGAAGAAGCTGAGGGAAGAGAAGATGTTTCCCTTATGAATAATAAGGCAAGACACTTTTTTTACAGAAGGGGCCACATAAAAGATCCTAACAAAATCAGCAAGACTGAATCATTGGCAGAAGACAAGGGAGCAGCAATGAGTTGTGGAGGACCTGAAAAGTAGAGAGGAGAAGCAGCAATCCTCCCAGCTGGAGGGCTATGGAAGAGAGGGCACTCAACATGTGCTGCAGCCCAGGGAACTGAACTGTCACAGCTGGACAGCCACAGCCACCACCACAGGATGGTTGATGGTAACACCTAATGCCTGAGAAACACTAATAACCAAACTCACATTTTCTTTCACTGTTTCCAGAATTCTTATTTTGACACTTACAAAAAAATAAAAATAAAAAATATAGATTTTTCAATTGGGAAGAATGCTTTTCCAGACCCAAGAGTCACATGAAACACTTCAGCGTCAGCTGACCTCAAACATTTTTCAGTCACCTCATTCATTATAAAACTGATGGCTCCTGGTGGCATTAACTGAAACCTAATTTTTGGGGAGGTATTTTTTCCCCCTTTTCACCTTTTCTCTGTTCAGCCACTGACCCCTTCCCCACTTGCCCTCTCCCCCTCAAAAATCCTCACTGTTTCAGTATCTGTTTTAGTAATCAGTAGGGTGCTTCAATTGCTTAACCATGACACAGATATTGCCAACACCTCACTGTGGAGGTGTTTCTGGTGGGGTTTGTGTTTTGCTGTGTAGCCTTCCTCCACAGTGTGAGCCACCCTGATAAAATAAGCCATTTTACTGACACAACTGAGAGGAACTTTCCCTGGTGTATGTAATTGGAGCTTCAGCAACTATCTTGAAAAATTATATGAAGAAACTGTGCAAGGAGGGATTAACTCTTGGTTAGGAGCTAGAAACAAACCAGAATGTTTAAATGCCATGAAATCAAGCTGTGTTCCACAGACCATTCTGGAAGAGCAGCTCTATGTGGATTAGCTTCCTGAAACACAGACGCAGAAGGGTGCAGAGATCAGACTCTATAAAGCTTCTGTCTGTCTGTCTGTCACTGGAGTTGGCAGTGGCCAGGCAGATGAATTACCGACCTCCTGACTCAGCCGTGGTGCAGTCACACAAGGCTCCACCTTTCCTCAGCTACAAAGTCCCAAATCCTGCTAACACAATCAGCCAGGGATCAACTACCCCCATCTCTGGCTAGACGTATTTCTCCTTTTCAAAGTCCATTTGAGCCATTTAATCATCATGAATGCTGCTTTTATCAAGCTTGCCTTCAGTCAAATGGCAGATTCTCAACACAACTTGGCAGAAGAACAGAAACCTAATGTGCATAGAAAGGTACTGCGCTGCCCAGAAGCTTAGATCTCCTCTTCACCATCACCTTGCCATGTTCTTCGATTCTGGGAAAGGGTTTTGCCTTTGAGAAGTGTCACGTGCTCCAGGCCTCCTCCTCCGTTTCCAAGTCCTCTATACAAGTGAGGACAAATATCTTTTTCCCAGCCAGCTCCACTTGTACAAGCTCTTCTATTATTAATTTTTTTCTCAGTCTCTTCTCCCCATACTGACACCCACTACCAGAACACTAGATGGGTCCATTTGTGCTCCCTGCAGCTCTTTAGTTTTTTCTGGGCTATGCTACATTTATAGACTTCCTCACAGGAAAACTACCCCATGTTGGACAAAACTACAGTAAAACCAGCAACAGCTGACAGCAGGATCTACCCTGAAAGCCTAAAGGCTCACACATCACGTTATCAACACTTGGAACTTCAGTCGAGTACATATGCTACGTACTGTGATCACACAATTGCATTATTTGTCTTAATATCACGTGCAAAATAGATCTGACAGTTGCTAATGAGCTTATCAACTTCTATAAAGGCAAAATCACTAATGTGCACTAGGACTGTCTGGGAAGTTCCAATAGGCTTCCCAAGGGGGGGAGGAAAAAAGTGATTAAGAGCTCTTTTCTCCTCTCATAAAGCTGCTGAGCGAAGTGCTAAATGAACATGCTAAGGTCACCTGAAAACCAGCTCTGACCAGTTATTAAGTGGCTATTCAAGATCAAAATAAATATTGAATAATTTAAAACACTATTTATATTTCATATTTACCCTAACGTAAAAGGAGAATAGTCGATAAAATAGGTCACTGCCTAGTCAAAGCTACCACAGTAATGAACCAGAAAACATTAAAGAGAAAGTGCAAATTAAGAGCTGTTGTGATAACTGGATAGTGTCTGGCATCAGGAGCCTGAAGAAACACACACTGCTGTGTAAAAGGGGCATAATGTCTGAAACAACGTGCAGTTAGGACAGGGTTTAACACATTATCTCTGTAGACCCCACCAAACAGGTTCATGAGGATCTTTGTTAACTGAAATCAGACAGACGCTGCTGGAGGAGGAGGAGTTCCCAACTGCTCACTTGAGAAATAAATGCCTCCGAGATCCAGAGCACCAAACAGTGCACCAAGCTAACTGTTTTTTGCCAGACTGATTGTAGCTTGTTCACTAAGCCTCCTTCACCCTTCCCTCTGCCTTCTTTTCTTTCTCTGTATTACAATGTGCAGTATAATGCTGTTCAACAACTCCATTTGTGAGTGTTAAAGTATCCTTTTGAATTCATTTTGGGGGAACAGGCAGAGGAGTTGCACACAAGGACCAATCTCATCCCTGAAATAGGCTCCCCACAGGTGCATACCAGGTTTGATTTTGAAATTCCCTTTTGATGCAACTACACACCAGTCTTGATTTTAAAGTTCCCCTCCTGGAAAACCATTTCCTGTGCTTTCTTTTAAACTATTGTGAAGGAATATGAACGCAGAAGGCTATATTTTTATATCAATATTCCAGAGGCACATAAAAAGGAATCTAGCTTTGCCCTCATGATTTATACTGACAATAGAAAGCTTTAAGTAAGTTACAGTAATAATATTCAGTTGAATTTAGTTTGTTGTAAAGCAAACATATGTGAGCTATAAATCTCAAGAAACAAAAAAAAAAATCTATTTAGCTGTAGGCACTTTTGTATCACCAATGGGCTTAGGTAGGCTTTCAACATTTGGTCTATTCAATGCTAATGCCAATGGATTAGGCAGATTAGATATGCCTACCAGTGCAGCTCCCCGATAAATTACAGGCTTTCTATCCACAGCAGAGCTTTAATAATTCCATTTTCTGTGGAAATGAAAATGTATATTTGGAACAAAACAAAGCACTCTGTCATGGAAGTTTTGTCAGTATCTTAAGAATACAACCATAGACAGAAGCACGCCTACCGTGTAAGTCACCCTGGGAGCAGCAGGACTAACTAAGCCTGGTTTCCTATGGAATTATGCTGTACATTGAGCACCCATGGTGTAGCACAGGCCTTGAGTCTTCCAGTGCATCACAGCTACTGTCTCCTGTATCCCCCCAAGCTCTCTCACGGCAGACATTATTCACACAATACCTGAACTTCTCCATCAACACACAGCTCTCTCCTTCCAAGAGTCCTCCTACAGCATTCCTCCACCACCTCCCCTCGACATCCTCCCCTTCCTAGAGTCATCACACTCATGCTCCCTCTTCCATCCAGCTCCTACCAGCTTAGTGCTATGTCTGCATTGATGGGTGACCAGCAGCAGCTGAAAAGAATGAATTAGATCTGAGCTCTGCCTCCTCCAGTCTGGCAGAAACCACTATGAGTTGGGCAGTGAGCCCCAATATTATTAAAGGGAAGATGAACGGACAAAGGAATAGACAGGGTGGCTGCACACACACTGCGTATTCTTCAGAAGCTAAAAATCTAGTCTCTTCCAAAGGCGATCGGGATGCTGCTTGGCATTTCTTTTCAGGAAACACATCAGCACGAGAGAGTTATCAGAAAATTCATCTTTCAAAAATGCCACGATATCATTATTTTTCATCGCGCAACTTCCACTTTCGGAAACTTATTTATACAGTTAACTCAAGGCAGAGAAAATAGCCAGTAAGTGTGTTGCTGAGTTTCATGCATTTCCTTGAAGCCTTTAAGAAGCCATCTAAAAACACTAGTGCTGCTGCACTAGTCCTCAGCCCTACCTCCCACCTACAGAAAGGCCTCGGTATGACAGAACAGGATGCACTATGCAATTCCTCAAAAAAAGATGGGGCTGTGGCAGGTTTTTCAGCTTCCTCTAGCTGTGAGAGATCAGGGTGATATCAGCAGGAGATTAAACGTGGTATTGGCTGCTGTGTTATGACAGAGATCTCAATAGCAGTCAAATACTTTTTGCATTTGTATTTGAAAACTGTCATAGAGCCTAAAGCAGAATTTGCTCTGTGGAGGAAACACAGAATCCAAAAAAGTATGGACTCTTGGCAAAACCAGCACAGATAGCTGGGGGCAAGCCTGTCTTTGGCAGTCTTTGGACATGTGGTCCCTTGAAAAGTAAATAAAAGGCAAGGGCAGAAAAATGGAGACAGTCATGGATATGCTGGGTTTAGAAAGCGTGCCAGTATGCTTTGCTTTGGATTAAAGGTTATTGTTTACCACCACCTACATATAATTTCCCACTTCCAGCTGAATTAGTCAGCTGCAAACTGGGAGCCACCAATGTGAGATAATGCATAGAGAGACACATATCTATATATGTAATATAGGAAAGTATTTAACTGTGATTATAGTGGCCAACACCCACTTTCTCAGATTATCAATAAGGTGCATTTCTATGAAAAGGGATTACCACTAATTACTGCTGCTTATGTGGCTTAGTAGAGATCCGTGGATTTCATAAACTCAATCAAAACCACATAACCACAGACCTCTTTGGCATTTCCACCCCTATTGGTATGCAAAGGAAGGGGAATTGGTTCTGGAGGACCACCAGTTTCTACTGGCAGAAGTCAGGGCCTAAGGTGAACACACTGCCTGCACAGCACTTTCTTCCCTTCCTTTTCTTTCACCCCCTCTCTACAATACAGGAACACATTACCTTTTCCTCTAGGAAAAGCCATGCCTTTGAAGGACAATATTAGTGTGACTTGTTCCAAATTCAGAGAGGCATTAAAGCAAATAATACTATACACTAAAGAGGATTCCCCACTATTGTTAAGATGTCCAATGTAATTTCTTTCATCAGAAAGACAGAGCTCAGAATGTGTTTTTAATTTTTGGTTTGTTGTTAACAATTAAGTGGAATAATTTATTATTTTTTTTATATAAAATGTCAAAATAATGCTGTTAATTATTTTTAACAGAAATGTTGTTGAATGTTCTTTGCCTACAACCAGTTTTTGCTTCAGAATTCATGCAATGCAGAACAAAACTTTTCTCCTTCAGGGAGTCCTGTATCAATCTTAATGATAACTAACAGTAGCAATTTATAATTTATCCTCAGACAAGTTAGCATTTTAGAATTACTTGGCTCTTCTAAACATAAGCCCTTATATTCTAATAATGTGAAATATGTTAATCTTTCCTGACATTATTTGGCACAATTTAGCTTTCTCTGAAATGCTGCAATTCTTGGCAGTTATTTGAATCCTTCTCTCAGACCTAAAATTGCAAAAGCTAAAAAATATTAAAATCCACTATTTCAAGTATATATATTAATTTACACTAGCAGGAACTGAGCAGAGTTAACAAATGAGCTCAAGCTTTCAAAAATCACAGTATTTTGTGTTCTGTTTTGTATTCAAACAAAGCCTAATCAAATATAACTAACCATGACACAGAAGACTGAAATAATAATTTCTAAACATGTTCTTTCCACTGAGCATTCACTCTGTTCAGCTTAGTGCTGAGACAGGCTCTCCTTAAATCCTAGACTGCATTCATGGGATAAACTGCTGATTATATCAAAGGAACCTTCTCCTTGCCAATGTATTTGATACCTGGCTGGCATTTTCACCAGCCAAGTGTGTTTTGCAAGCTTTATGAACTGTGCTGCAGCCTATGCTATTTTGGTTCTACGATAGCTAGAAGCAGCAGCTGAGATGGATCCAAGCCTGTCATTTTCTAATCTAAGTCACCACATGCATCATGCTTCATCAGTGATGAAAAGGGGAAATATAGCAGCTGGACATGGCTGAATAGTGTCTTTGGCCATAGAGTGTACAGAAGAATGAAGTCTAACATCCATAGCTCTAATTTGTTTTGTGTGCAGCAAACTGAACTACACATACACATTCAATGCAGACCATGCATTCATCCCCAAAGAACACTGGAATTACTTTCATTCTGGTAATTGTCAGGTATAACATGAGCAGTGTTTAGGGAAAGAGAGCCATGCTACCCTTCATGGCATCACTTCAAGGCTCCTCAGCAAGGCAAGCAAAACTAAATGTTACTGCTCTGAGGATGAGAAGAAATTAAGTAATTTTGTCCTCATCCCTGGGCCAGCAACATGTAATTTGGGAACAGCAGCAGAGCAGGGGTATAGGAGTTGGGTTATGGTAGGTGATAAATTTACTGGACTACAGGGTGGTAAGAGTGAGGACCTGAAAGATATTAGGAAGTATTCCCAAATATCCTTAGGGAGTGGGTACCAGCAAGGAGTTACGAAGTTCTGAGTTGGGGAGAAAGTTGAGGAGCCATCAGGATCATTTGGATTTTCTTCTCCTCCTTCCAACCTGACCTCCCACCTTCCTCCACTGAGTATGGCTTCGGTTACAGAAGACCCCTCTGCCTATTGCTTTTCAACACTGTATCCTCTTTCCCAGTCTCTCTCCCCGGCAGGCAAAGCACCCTAATTCCCCTCCCATCACCCTTGGACACTTTCTTCCATACATTCTTTTTCTCCCACTTCCCTTGGGAGCTTCTGGCATGTAAGAACAATAATATGAGCTTGATGGGAGGAGAGAGAATTATGAAATGGACCAACAATGTTCTTTCCCTTCGTTCTTTGCAGGCTGTTTTAGTCAGTTAACACTTCACTCACCATCAGCTAGAATTTTTCCTGACCAGTTTAATTCTTCCTTGTAAATTCATAGGCACCTCTTGGATAATGGATATTCTGAATCACCAAGTCTCAGCAACCTGAAAGAAAAGCTAAATGGAAATATCTCTCTCCAATCTTGAAACATTTCAACAAGTTCTCCTACTCTTGTGCCCACTACACCATTACATTTCTTTAATTCCAAAAGTTCAATTTGGAGGCTGAATGTTTTGTACAGAACAACCACACCAAGGGCTAAAAATAAGTTGCGTATACCTGTGACTGGAAACAGTATGGTAGGGCCAGGAAAATCCAAGAAAATGGAGAGTGTTTGACAGCCAAAGAAAGTCTCTCAAGTAAATTACTCTGCTGCTGCCAATATTATTTAACACAGAAAAATCTCCACTGGTTTCTAGGACATTGGTCCCACGAACCAACTATCTCTCAACCTATCTTTCAAGTCTCATTTACTTCTTCGATGATTGACTTGCCACAGGGAAAAAAATGCCCTTCATTTCTCTAAACAAGCAACCTACGCATTGTTCTCCACAAACTCCTCTCGAAACGAGCATGTACATTCGTGTCTACGTAAAAGCTTTAAATGTCAAAGCACAGTTGTATTCATTTTGGTGCTTCCCTCTGACAAAATAAAATTATGCTGCCTAGAGTGATGTAAATGGGTACCATAATAACTAATTAAATTTGCAATGTCTTTCTCTTTCCCCAATATCAATTATCTTCTACACCACCACAGTGTCATTGAACAACGCTAGAACAAATTATGCACAAGAACCACTTTACAATAAAAAAACAAGAGGGTGTATGAAAAAAATATATCTGATTACAGAGACTGTGTAAACTGAGACAATGAGATCACTGTTCCCCTGTAGCTTATAAAGTGGTCCTATATTATGTTTTTTCCCATCAACACAGAGCAGGTTTTGCAGCTTCCCTCCTTCCCCNGAATAAACACACTGGGTCCAAAATTCAGTCAGTGTAGGATGCCAAAGACTTTCCAGGCTTCATCAGAAATTCACAACTGCTAAGAATCATTCTTGACACCCACAAAATGTATAATGTTTGACCCTTTTTTGAAAAGCAAGTATAAAACAATTGAAAAACACTTCAAAAAACAAGCATAGATCCATTTTACATTCACCTTGTGTACAGTGATCATTTATAGCAGAATGCAATGCAGGTTCTGGCTTCATAATACAAGGGCTACTATAAATTAACAGTCATATAAGAAAAGAAATAGAAAGGAGGACAGACAAGCAGAATAAAATATAAACCATGTAGTTGTCTTAAAATAAACCACTTGGAACAGGAATGTGAAAAAAAATCTTGACTGCCAATCAGAAAAATGTATAAAAATTTAAATCAGTTATATGACTATATATTGTGAGGGTGACAAAGCACTGGGACAGGCTGCCCAAAGAGGTTGTGGAGTCTCCTCTGGAGACATTCAAACCTGCCTGGATGTGATATTGTGCCACCTGCTCTGGGTGAACCTCCTATAGCAGGGGGTTGGACTGGATGATCACCAGAGGTCCCTTCCAGCCCTGACCAGTCTGTGATTCTGTGACTCACTGATTAAGGCCCCACTTCTCAAAAACTCAAATACTTGCTACATAATTACAGGTTACACTTCTCTTCTTTCGAAGACACTGAATTATTTCTTCTTGAAAGGGAAAGCCTTATTCTAATGAAAGTAGGGGGTTTTTATTATTTAATTCAAGACAACAAGATGCCTCAGACTCATCCTCAGTTATAAACATGACAGTATTATTTTGCATTAGCCTAAAGAGCCCTCTAGTGTTCACCTGCTGCAGCATAATAAATTATTTCAAATGACTGAGGAGCTTCCTTGCAAATCTCTACCTATTAGCTCTACCAAACACCTCTAGCTAGCAGAAAGAAAGCAAATTTTAGGCACTGGGTGATATCTCTGCAGGAAGAGAATAATTTAAATTCCGTAGTTAAAACTGTGTATCAGGAGAATATTTCTATATTACTGTTTATCAGGAGAATATTTCGATATCACTTTCTGTATAATTTTAAAGTACTCATGTTTAAACAACATTTCAGCCAGCCATTAGTAATATTAATTTAGATATATTTATTTATATCTAGAAAAAGAGCCTTCAGTCTTCACAATGAACTCCAGTCCTCAAAATGAACTAGCTCTCTTGTTTAGTCACCATTACTGAAAATCAGGGACTAATGGGTCATGATACCTCTAAAGAGGTATTTTTCTATAGAGGTTCTGTTCAGTTCAGTTCTTGAAGGACTGCCCAGTTCCAGTTCAAGCAATGAATTGCAAAAACCTTCAGATCATGTTGTAGAAAAAAGGCAATATTAGCTTAAAATTCCTTCCTCGTTCACATGCCCCGCTCCCTCATCTGGGTCACCAGAAACACCCATGGAGATAAGCTAGGAACCACACCACAACATGCCTCAGTGCTACCACAGGCTGTAGGAAAAGCACACAGAGAGGCTATGATTTCAAGTTCCCTATCTATCATTTGAGAAAAGATTTTAACCGACTCCTCCCCCATTGAAAGGAGCTCCAAACCAGATGTGTGCAATCCATAAAATAGCACAAAATGTTCTTACATTTTGTCCAGACAGAATCTACCAATAGACACACAACATGTGTACCTGTAGGGTGACATGTTTTCTGGACACAAAGAACAATCTCACATATACACCTCATCAGAGCAGTGCCTTAAATTGGGTAATAATAATTGGCATCATCTGTCCTTGTTGAATCTCCACAACAAAGTACTTCCCAAAGTATGGTGTTCAGACACCATAAAATATACCAAACCTCCCATATGGGCTATTTTCCCCATTATAAGTCTTTCTCTGATGAGTATTCTGCCTTAGTTACTGAACATCTAGATCCTCCTGCTCTTGCCTGCGCCACAGACACTTGACAAGGCAAATGAGATCAGGGAATTTTCCTCCTGAAAATTAACCACCTGTCAAATCAGGCTCGTAGTCTGTCTATCATGTGGCCGCACAAGGGCCAGTGCTGGTACAAAGTGGAAGCCAGAACTCATGGATAAGGAGAAAGGACATAATAATCTCATTCGATGACACATTGTTCCACAGGCTCCAGCATCAGTATCCTAACATCTGACTATGGCTCCTCTCCTTGCCTTGTACCAGTCATAGGTAATACACAAGTCTCTGCTGTCATTTCTCATAAACTGGCACTTCCAGGTCTTCATTTCCCTCTGGACAGCTAGAAACATCTTAAAATAGAAATGAAAGGCTCGCCGAGCTTCATCTCTGTCTCCACCCTAATGATATCTACCTGCCCTATCCCTGGAAACATTCAAGGTCAGGTTGGACGGGGCTCTGAGCAACCTGATCCAGTTGAAGATGTCCCTGATCATTGCAGGGGGTGTTGGACTAGATGACCTTTAAAGGTTCCTTCTGACCTAAGCTATTCAATGACTGTATGATTTCAAGCCACAAAATAGCATTTAGCTTTAAACACTGTACAGCTCCATCAACAGAGGGAACGCCTCATTCTCACCTTTCATATCAGCTTTAAAATCAAGCTTCAGATCTAGCTGACAACACAATTCAGCTGACTTGCAGCAAATACAGCTCAAGGGACTCCTAAATGGAGTGTCTTTGAGCCCTCCCACAGCTTCTCCATTGCTTCCTTTGCTTTAATAGTCAAGCTTCTACTCCAACTCAAGACTTGGCCTGTAGAGGCTTTAGCTTTGGAAACAGCTCAAGAGAGCTCTAGGACAGGACTTGTTCCAAAAACACACATCTACTGCATACAGTGATCACCTCAGTCATCCCAGGATCTCCCGGACCAAACTAGTATCAACTATTTGGAAAGTTCATATGAATGAGGAAATAACAAGTATTTCTGTTGTGATGAAGGGACCTCCTGGGATAGCACAGATAGGAGCTTGCAGATCATTAATAGTGACTCTCTTGGACATGGCCTGATTGCCTCTTGTGATGGAAGACTGCACCCAGGCCTTGTCTGAGCTAAAGAAAGGTACAGTGCCTATCTGAACATGAAACAGTTCACAACCCTACAGAGAGACAGTCTTTCCCCATGATGCAAATGTAAGACAACTGCCTCTTCATTGCCTTGGCATGGATTAATAATCCTTCTTGTAAATGAGCTCCCAAGAATTAGACAATGCAGGGTGAGTATAGCTTTCCATAGATAAAGCAGTCTAATTTGATTCACTCTGTAATATCCAACACCTTGAGTTCGTGTTCCTAAAAATGTTTATCAGTACTGTACTTGTTACTGAATCTTCCAGCCTACACCAGTAACAAGCACTATGGATTTCCCAGTGAATGGTTGTTGCCCACTATCACAGGATGATTACCACTCCCTTTTTTAAGGGGCAACTGGTTCTTATCTAAGCAGCTGTAATATCAAAATGAAGTTAGTACAAAATTGTAACTAATTTCCTTTTCTCACCCTAACATCAGCAAGCACTGTTGGTTATGCCCTAGAAACTCTATTTCATTGACTGTAGTCATGATCCAGACCTGAAAGAAAAATACATTCTCTGCATTTAGCATTTAAGAAACTACTTGTATACTCAGAACCACATTCCAGAGAGTTCTTTACATTGTCCAACCAGTATCATGTGAAATTCCATACTCAGACTTTATAGGCACTTTTCCAAAAAAGAAAACCCACAACAACAAAAACACAAAAAAACCCAAACAAACAAAAAAAAACCCCAAAACACCAAACAAACAAACAAACCCAAGTAAAAACAAAAAAACCCAAAAACCTAAAACCCCCAAACTCTACACATACAGTTTATCTGGATATCCATGTATCTATCTTGTGTTTACAGATGGCCAGACTGAGCATTTGGCCTTGACAAAGGGAGGGTTGGATATAACACTGCCACTGTCAGAGACATAAAGCTTTCTCAGGAGATCATGAGTTTACTTCAGCTCTTACAATTCTCCCAGACCCCACTATGCATTCAAAATTGTCCAGGACATGGTACCTCTGATGCCTATGCCAGGAGTATGGAATGTACGTGCCTAGTGGATAATGCAACAACAAAGATAAAACTTCTATTTCTTTAAGCTATAAAAGCATAACTTGTATGGACCGAGTAGTTACACTGATACTTCCACATCAGTTTAATTAGTTTTGATGCAGATCTTTAAGGTGAATTTAACCAAGATTCTCAACCATTTTTTCTTGTAAGATACTTGTTCTTAGCAAGAGAGGAAATTCTTCATCTACACCAAAGCTTTTCCTTTAGGGAGATAATGCAATAAATACCAAAGTATTTTAACATTTGATTCCAGCTTCTTTCAGTAGCTTTTTAGTTCCACTGCATGACTTATGAAAAGCCACTTGCTCACTCTTCTGTTAGGAAGAATACAGAATATGTGACACAATCTTGACTCCCACGTGTTTATTTACAGGATTCTTACTCAGGGACTTGAAAGGATATTTTTGTGTTGCAGTTATGGAAAGGACAAAAAGCAAGAATTATTTTAAATATGGAATGAAAAAGTCAATTCACTGACCTCAGTTACAGTGTGTTTGTACAAAAGCTTTAGAACTGTTTACAACTTCCTAGCATTAGTCCAAGTTGGTTATCTAAATGTAAATGAAATTTATGTTTCCCATCAGTATCAATAAAATTATCAGGCAATAATAAGCAATAGGAAAATACATAAAATCCTGTAGTGATTTTAAGTCTATGAAATTACTCTACTGAGGTCATTAACCACAAGGTCAAAGCACATATGATTTTATGAAGAACAACAGTACCAAAGAAGAAAATCTTGTTTTCCCAAAGGTAATTAACTGCCACTTTACTATTATTATCTTTCTCCATGTAAATTAGAGTTTCATTCTCAGTATCCTGTTACAATTTCCCTTTTCCTGTAACCTCTATTAGAAAATGAAAAAGTAGCATGAAAGAAAGTAGACTGACACTAGAACAAATTAATTATGATGTTCTGACACATGGGATTGGATTGTTTTATTATATTAACGATAATATAAATTAATTTTAAAGAACCCTACTGGTCCTACTTCAGAGAGACTATAGATGCCAGAAGAATATTTTGTGAAAACAAGTTGCAATTTCCAAGGTCAGGAATGAACTGAGCATGCCATTATTTGACAGGAACATTTTCAAACACTTCCCATGACTCGGAGTCATGCTTGACAGCTGCTATCAAGTCAATTGTCACAAACGCAGGGTTTCATTTTCAACCTGACATAGCCCAAAATTATCAACTAGTCTATCCCCTGAGAAAGACAAAACATTCTATACCATTCAATATTCTTTCCTCTCCTCCTTAAAAACAAGGCCAAGGTAAGGAAAAATGCATGCGCTACAGATCCCTGTTGAGAGGTGACTCTGCAGAGGGCAAATCAAGTAAGCAAGTGTATTTTCTTCACCTGAAAACTGCAACATGAATATGCATCTTCTGCAAATGCTTTAAAGAGAACTGCAATTCTGTAGTTAGAAAGGTTACAAGTACTTCTGCCTTTATCACAGAAATAATTTGCAAGATGCAACTTTGTACTTTCTGTTTCACACACCAATCTTCGATTAATAACGTATTTTTCTTTTCCTCTTCTCAGGAGAGATTTCAGAAATCAACACATTTTCCTTCTGCAATCAAAAAATATTATGGATCTCGTAAGATTTTATACTAATCTCTTCAAATGTCCCTAAACCTGACGTGCCAAAAGAGGAGGAGGTTTAAATATTTGTCCACGATTCTTTCAACCCATTTCAGGTGAAATAAAAGTCAGACATTAAAAATGTTACCACTGTTTCATGTGGGAGTGCCCACCTCTAAGCAGTGGCTGCTCTCCTGCTTCAGCACTGATGTTCTCAGCCCACGTCCAGGAGCTGCCAGTTGACAGACTTCAGACAAGTGCAGTTTTAATTCCTTGCATTTAGAGTGTTGTCTCTCATGGCAAGCCATATTTGGCACAGAAATCTCTAAACAACATTATTAAGCCTAGTTTTATTCAGTTATTGATCAGTCTTGTATCTACACTAGTCCCTCCTACAAAAATACACTCAAACCTTTATGCTTACACCTGCAAAACACACACTTACCAATTGACATAATAAAGAAGAAAAAATTGTGCTAGAAGTCAAAGCTCCATACATTAAAATCCACAAGTTTTCTCTTTTTAAGTTAACACAATAGAAAAGCAATAGGATTTGGGAACTTTTAATAGTGTTCTTTATAGCACTCGTGATACGCATTTAACTACTTGCTGAAAGTTTAATTAAGAAGGAGGGGGGGTGAAAGCAACTGCTCTGGAAAGCTGTCCAGCTCCACAGTGCTTCACTGTGTACTTTAATATCTCTGGCTAACATGGCACGGAGTTTTCTTTCCTTCTAGCAGTTCCTTTTTCACTGTACCCTGGCTGAGACCACTCAGCTTCTAGGAACAACCATACACCGAGGAAAACCAGTGCCCATTTCACCTTCAGTACTACAGAAATACAACACTAGAAAGTGGTAGAAAATAAAAGGATATTGGCTCTTCCTACACTGATACTAGCATATTGTACAAGTAGTAGTCCTAAACCAAATAGTATTAGTGAACAAACAGTTCACTGTTTTCTCAGAACGCTTTCCCTAGTTGTCATCAGGTTGTCCAAGCTGAGCTTTAACTAACAGCTTCCTAGCCCAAGCTCTCCTATCAGAGGGCCAAGGGAAGAGCATGGATAATGAATTGAAAAATGATAGATCAGTGCTCAGTGGCACCCACCCAGGAGATGGACACAGAGAGGCAGGAGCTCAGTAAATCCAGACACCAATATTGTGGCTGAGGAGGGCCCTCAGGGGCCATTCATTCCCTCCTGTCACCCCAAGAGTATGACAACATGCATGCTCTCAGTCACTCTATATATTGTACCAGCCAAGCTTCTTCCTGCAACCTGCACTTTAATTCATTCCTGAGCACCCTCACACACCAGTGGGATTTCCTGAGCACCCTCACACACCAGTGGGATTTCCTGAGCTGATGGAAGACCTGAGCACTGCCAGAGTTCCCTTAATTCCTAGGCAGCGCATGGATGTGTCTTCTGAGGACAAGGAACCAGGATACAGACCAAACGAGGGGACAAGGATGTAATGAGCATGTAATCAGTACTCAAGGGCACACTGCACAGTCTGTGACTTTTTTTAATGCCTGCCTTTTACAGCTTTTGCAGATTAACACACTCAGCAGGCTGGGTGGAATCTGAGTCATCCACGACATAAAATAAATGTATTCAAATGTCAAAACAACTGAGTTCCACTTTTTAGGAGACATTTTTAATAGCAAAATAAAACAAATTATTATTTTAATATGTCTGCTTTTACTGTGTCAAAATTTAATGGCTTATTCAATAAATAAAATGTAGAACTATTATTCATACTACTCTACATTTGGTTTTAAGACCACATAGTCAGCTAATCTCTGTGGATACTGGAAAATCCCATAATTAAGATTGACTTTAAAGGCAAAAAAAAGAGAAACATTTCCTAACAGAGCTAAAAAACCATAAGTATTCAAAAGAATTAAAAGATTCAAACACATTGTTTTGTTAATGACGAACTATTTCTGATTCTTATTACATTTTCCCTTCATGTCAAAGAAAACTTGCTGATTCAAAAGTAACTAGAAGTGTGAGGAAAGAAAGAAAAGCACCGCAAACCAAAGCTTTATGCATACTGCAATTTATTATTTTAAATATTTAGATGTGATGTGATGTAATATAATGCCTCCAGTGTCTTCCAATCTGCTGCAACCGCGGGCTTCCCCTGTTTGCCTCCTTCCCCTCATCCCTCCCTTCCTTAGATCCCTCTCCACCAGATCTGGGTTTTTTTCTTCCAATCCTCATCTTACTGTACACTGGAAGCATCTGGAAATCTACTGCCATATGAATGTAAAATAACTGTACATGCAGCATTTGCCCCTTCACCCCTCTCCTCACCACCTATAAACAAACATCAGTTAATTAATTTATCCTATACATTTGCATTTTAAAATATCCTGAAACACTTGAGTTTTCTTGGATTTTTTCAAATGTATGCCAATTAGTATAAACAAATACATACAAGCTTAGATATTATACAATATTTGTCAGAATAAAATGCAACAAAGAAAGGCAAAATGGGTCAGTTCTCAGCTCTGCAAAGGCAGAGACAGAACGCAAGTAGGGAAAAAACTGCATTCATAAAAAAAGTAACAAAGCCCTAATATACTGTAAGGATGAAACATTTCATTTAAACAAGCAAAAGACATAATACAAATTATTAGAAGTCTATGAACAATATTTACACTAGCCTTGACAGAAGAACCACAGCACAAAACCAGGTATCCCAAGATGAAAGTAGAAACCAACAACTAGTGGCAATCCCCCAAAAAAGCTGTTTCCAACTGCTCTGAACTGTTTGAATTCATTTTCAAGACCATTTTTCTGAGGTCAGGAGCAGAGCCCATGCCAAAGAATGTGATCTGTTTTGTTAGTCAAAACGGAGCATTTAGTTTGGGAAGCATCAGGAATGTTTAAAGGGGCACATTTCTGAGCTTTTTGCAGTTTACTACCAGGAAGATTCCAGATTACTGGGACTAAATTACAGGAGAAGAAAATACAGGAGACCAAAAAAAAACAAAACTACTTAAAGGTTATAAAGGAGTTTAAATATGCATTACTACACACTATTTGAAAAGTAGTCAGTGTTTGTAGCTCGAATCACATAAATGAGAAAGATTCCATTTGCTTATCCAAATCAATCTGTACAGAATTTAATCGTAATTCCAGAGAAGGAAGAGTGTCTTATCCCACCATTAACTGCATTCAAAATTTCCTCTTGCACACAGTTTCTGCAGGATGGCCTCACCACACGAGAATCTTTGGCATCAGGGATGGCCACAACATGAGAAGCAGACTTCTGTACTGAAGGAAGAGTGTGGAAATACATTCAAGGATACATGTCCCCGAGTGAATGAAAAAGGACTCTCAGGGCTTAACTACACAAAGAAGCTACTCTGTATTAATTGACAGTAGGAATTTATAGCTCAAATTCAAATGCTCAATAACTCCTTCCATATGCAACAAGTTGAACACTCCAGGATAATGAATTACTTCACACTCATCAAGAATAATCAATAATATCCAAAACAGTACCCAGTGTGGAGTAACAGGTATTGGTGTCATCCCTCCTTACTCCACAGCAACTTCACACCTTCAGTATCGGGAAAACAGAAACTTCAAAAACCCCCACACCTAAACAGTTTCACTTCATGCCTTCACTTTTTGCAGATTTCCAGGAAATAGCACACTCCCACTTCACAGTTTGTAGACAGAAAGATCATTTACACAGAGGCACCCATGCTACCAACACAAATCCTGCCCAATCCTGCAGCTGAAGATGTTGGAGTGCATTGAAGGTGTTGCCCCTTTTTGCTGCCTGCCTCACCTTCTGCCACGATGGTCGTTGCTGCAGCACAGTAAGCAATCTGTCCCCGCCTCATGATGCCCTAGTTCAGAATCCACTGTATTTGCTTTCTCTGGACACGAGTTTGTGCTGTGTACCAGTTGTGAACCACCCCAGCTGCACAGCAAGCACACACCTTCTGCCACTCTGTCCGGCAGCCTAAGGAGAGGAGCAGACCAGAGAACTGGACATTGTAAGGTCATCGATCACCCTACCAAAACTTAGCAGGGATTATTAGCCAGAACCTTCAGGAAGATTAATTTGAATAAGCTTTCAAAATGTATTTAGTTAAGCCATAAACAGAATTTAAAAGTGACTGTAAAATGCTTTTGTTTCATTTACTTTAGAAGTCAGCAAAACAAACAAAAGTCACTTCCAAATAAAAGCATCCTTAATAGATTTGAATGTGACTTAATTCATACACTCAAGTGTGTATCAATACAGTCAGCTCAAATTAATATTCCAGAATGTCCATGCAGTTAATTTGGAATATTTTTTCTGAATGTTCCTATGTATGCAAGCCTAGAGATTGCTTTTCATTTTTACTGAGGCACAAAATGCAGTGAAGTCAGGGCTGTGTTTAGCACTGGGCAGGAAGGTAGCTTCGAAGAAGTGTGAAGTGAAAGCATTTCAAGCAAGTATTTTTGCAAGGCTCTCACAAAAATGACAAAAATGGCTCTGTTGCTTAGCTCATTTTTCAATTGAATTACTTAACCAGATGGAAAGCCAAGATATGTGACCTTCTGTGCCAAGCAAGGTCACATATCTGTTGTTTTTTTTTTAAATAAGATTTTAAAAGTGGAAACTACTCTGTAAAGACAACCAAAACCTTTGGGGAAAACTTAAGGTGAATGCATTTTCTAAGGGATAATTGCATAGGCAATTAGACACACAAAGCAGACAACCTAACAGCACTCAGATTTATGAGAAAAAACAAATATTGCACCACCCCTGTATTACTGATCATTCTGATGTGTACCGCAGGCCAAAATCTTCCTTGGTAAGTCACCTCCTAGGCACACCAAAAAAAAACCAAAAAAAAACAAAAAAAAAAAGAAAATTTACACCCTACACACTTGGTATTTGTTTTTAGTAAGTTTTAACTTCTCCAGTCAATGCTAGATTGTTAGGGATTGACTCTTCTTCAACATAGATCCCACTTTACTTTCCAGTATCTATATTTCCTCCCAGCAAGGCTCGGAGCATATTAGATACAGGCTTAAACTGACCTGACATTTATATGTCAGAAGTGACACAGAAACTCTCTACCATTGAATCACTCAACCTGCATCTCCCCCAGCTGGCTTCAATAGTGAGATACATCAAGTCACAATTCACCGTGAGCAAAAAGGCTTTTCTTGGAGTAGGTTCATTCAGGACTCCTTTGCAAGGACTTCAGCAAACTTTAGACAAGACAGATCTCACACCCAATTTTAATCAAAATTAAGCAAATTTTTAATGTTTAGCACATGTTTATTTTTCAAGACCAAAACAGGAAGTTTTCTAATAATACTATGTATTACAATTTTCTATAAAGCTTTAAAATCTTTTACAGACCTATCAGCTATGTTACACTACTGAAGCCTACAATCCTGCACACAAGTATACAAACCTTTAGGTATGTGAATATTCCATCTTTATTTGGGTAGGCAAACCAGGTAACCACTCTCATAGCTATTTATAGCATTGGGATTTCAGGACCTATTTCTGAGAGGTGAGAGACAACTACTTCTTCCAACTTACCAGAGTATTCAGGTTACAGAGCTCTTGTGTGATCAAGGATCTTGTAATCAATGCTGCAATCCACCACCAAAAAGTCTAATTCTCATCAATAATAAAAGCTGCTTTACATAGTGGGTGTAACCATCTCCCTTGAAGCCTAACACAGTATCCAAGGAAGCCTTATCCCCACCTGAGGTAGCAGCAAGAGTAACACCTGCTAATTCATGCTAATTTACAGCAGTTTCAAAGCACAGCAGTACAAGCCTCACCATCTGATAGCAACCAGGGCACAAGTCTTTCAAAAAATATAGCACAAAGCAACTAAGAATAAACTAGAAAAAGACACCAGATTATAAAATGTTTGTTCAATCTTTTATTTCTAAATACTCAATACTCAATGAGTCAATACTCAATAAAAGACTAAACACTCAATGAGAAATGTCCAGGCTAAAACTGTCAAATTATATAGAGGTACTTATATAAAAGCAGTTCTTTCCCAGCTACATTTCAAATGGGAAAAGTATGTAATTTTATTTATTTATTCTTAATCAAAACCAGGCGAAGAATTTTCCCATAGGCTTTCCAGGAAAGTCAACCTCTGGACTAAAACCAAATAAAAACCTTGTCAGAAAAGGAGAATATTTAATTAAGTTACCAGTATGCAAATATGACATTCAGACACAAGACAATGGCAACTTTCAATTTAGCAGGCCACTACAGACTACCACCTATTATAATAAGAACATAACATAACAATTTATTTCAAAAAAATAAACAACTGAATTCAAGGCACAAACACTACACTGTGTACTCACTACGGGTGTCTGATTTTCATATATTAATCTCCAGCATCAAGAACAAAAGCTTAAAAGCTTAAGAATGTGTTCTATTCCACAAAGACATTTTTGTCCACACAACTATGCAAGTTCTGTTCCAAAAAGCAGTAAATAATTTCACAGAATCACGGGATTTTACCAAGTTTGACAGTTAACATTTTTGCCAAAACTAAAGAGTTTCAGTTTATTTATAAAATAATTACTCGGAGAAGCCAGGATATTTATTTTGAAATTTCACATGCTGTATCACTTCCTTGTAAGCTGAAGAAGTACAACAAATACCTGCAACAACACAGGTTCTGCACCCAGAAAAACAGCTTGAAATGTCTTCTGAAATGATTTTGATAAAAGTTGGAAAGGGTAATATCTGAAACACTCCAGAAACTTTTGTAGTATATGAAAAAATCCAAGATCTATTTTACCAGTTCTTAAACCCTTTAAAATTATTAGGTGTAATACACCTCTCTGTGTGTACTGGATCATTAGTAAGATTTAAGCGAGACAGTTGTTCAGCGTCCACCTAAAAATGCATCACCTTAACCAACACGTTGAAAATATACCAGTTGTAAAGTTAATTCTGCATGTCAAGGTCTTCCTTAAAAACCGCTTGCAATGTAACTAAAAGTGTGGGTGAGGGTACAGGAAACATCAGACCTGTGGATACTTTGCTTTCACTGACACCTCTTTGCCCCAGAATAGGACATCTACAGTAACAGTGGGTTGTTTTTTGCTGAAATCCTGAAAAGCACAGGCAGTGTAAGTTCTAAAGTCACTCTGAGAAATTGAATCAAATAATTTTGTCACATTTTTCATGCCAGCAAAAGATGCATAATAAAATGCATACGTGTTTGCAAGCATAGGAGAGAATATTTAGAAGTGAAATGTCACTAGTGAGACATCTTATACTGGAGATATGTTTGTACAACGTTTGTCTGGGTTTCTGTCCTATAGCTGGTTGCCACAGGTCACAAGCTGGTGTTTCACCTTAACACATCAAGCTGTAAAGCATAGCAGGGCTGCTGCTCCATAGACAGCAAAACCACTGAGACACAGGCTGGACAGCACAACCATTTCCAGATAGGCGATCGCTGTTAGGGGTTAAAGGTTTGCTTTACTGCTTACTTTGCTCTTTTCTACTGACTTTTAGGAAAAATGTTGAAAATTTCCACTTTTTTTCCACTGTCCAGGCAGTATGGGTGGGAATCAACAGACTTGCAGCCTATTTCCAGTTCTGTTATCAAGTGATATTCAAACTATGTTATTCCTCATTTTACTAAGTCATAAAATGAAAAAAAAATATGAAACAACTGACTTGAGTAGCTAGCCCAGATCTGGCATCTTGGAGGTTGTTTCACTCAGAGAGACTAATTGGTAAAGTCCAGTATATCATTAATAGAAATTTATTCATTTATAATACATGTTTTTGGGACATAAGAGGATGAGACAGAGAAAAGGTGAGACAAAAGAAAAAAAAGTTTCCGCCTAGTTTATGAGTAGTTCTGTCACTATTTACACTGTTATGTGTGCAACTGAGGGATGAATACTAACTAGCTAGACTGTGAATTTTCAAAAAAAGCTCAACCAACTACCCACAGATGCATGTGGGTAGTGATGTGATGTTATTCCTGGAAAGCCTGTTTGTAATGTCCACATTTCAAAAGTGGTATCACTCATCCTCAGGCAACTGAGTACTCAAATTCTGACTCCTGTGACACCCTTGCAAAAATTCTGACTTGTACTGGGATTGCCATGACCAAAGGATTTTACAGAGCAATCTAATCTTTAGAATTAGATCACGTAAAATAGTGTCTCGATATTGTTTGTAAATAGAATAACTAAAGTACTGATTTGCATATAAGTGGATACTCTCATGTTTGGGTATTTGACCAGGAAGGCTAAGCCAAATTTTATAGGAATTACATTAAAAAACTGCCAACATTTCCAGTAAACATTTTAAAAACTTACACAGCTTCCATTCACTGGGCACCACACAGTGTTTCATTTTTTCTCCATATTATACCTACACAACCCAAGTGTGGAAATGTTCACTAATTTGTCTTTGGTGACACAGGAGGTGACTATACAGACAGGACAGGACTCTTGTCTTCTAGTTCCATACTTTAAAAGTCTTTCCAATTTTTCAAAGATGAAAATTTAAGCAATAAAGAATAATTTGGTAAAACACACTTGAATATTGAGCAAGCATTTTCTAAAATCCATCAACACATGTAAATACACTACTTTGTACTAGGAAGATTTCAGAATCTGCTTCTATTAAGGTCATGACAGAAAGACCAAAACATAGAAAAATCTTTGTTTAAAGGAGCAAAGAAATTTACGACTACAGGCTTCTATTCTGTACAGAAAACTAAAAACAGTTGAGCAGCTGTTGAAGATCATTCAGTTTAAATCAGCGTCTTCCTCCACAAAGGATGGCTGAAGTTCTAAGAGTAAAATCAGGGAGAACTCAAATTCTGCAGAGCTGGCTGCAGCCTCCCCAGTAAATATCCAGCCACCTTGCCTTTTGTATGGCAGTACCTCTACTCCCTTCTATGCCAGCCTCTTCGTTCCCCTATACTGTACCAAAGTGCTGAATGGCCTTGAATTTGACTCTTGCTTGTTGTGAGCAAAATTCTCATCATGTTAAAATATGAGGTTGACTTTTCTCTTACCTATTGCAACTCCCGCAAGCCTGATTGCTTTATCTGGCAATTATCAAGGCGCAGTCTTTAATTTAACCTCTCATAAGGAAGAAATTTATACCACCATGTCTACAGCTACTGGTCAGGAATTATTAGTTTCACAGCTTTCAAACATTTCCGCTTCATTTGAACACACTATACAATGGCACGTTTGAAAGTGATAGACTACTTCTGCCAGCTACATCCCCTGAAAGTGGTGAGTGATTCAGTCCCCTCAGCCTAAAGATACTCTCCCTTCTATGCTGCTTCTCCATCCTTGGAACTACGTAATGCATGCGTGTCAGTGCAAATCTATCACACTCCAGACTTCAGGAATCCATTGAAATTTACTTGGAAAAACAATAAATGAAAAAGAAATGTAGTGGCAGAATTCACAATTACAGACTTTTTACCTATGTATAACGTTTAGATTAGGCTGCAGCACAGCAGAGACTTCAGAATATTTACTGTAACTTTCCCCTTCATATGACAAACAGTTCTCCGAGGCTTACATTCAGAATAAGGCCTTCAACCATATGTTTTCTCCATAATAAAGATACTGCTATCAAAAGCATTATCAAATTTGTTTCCACTTGCAAATAGTGTGACAATATTCAAATAAGTTTTTGCCAATCCATTACTAATCACCAAGATATTAAATTTCTGTATAATAAAATAATGGGGGATTTTCCCTTTATAGACTTTAATAATTTAAAATATGTCTTTCTAAGTTCTTACACTACAAACAAACTTTACCTAAATGCCCCCTAAAGATGCATTAACATCAAACAAGATCAGACTAGGAACCTGACTTATGATAAATCTTCTGTCCCATGTTAAACCCCTGTAGCTCTCTACACACCTCCTGCAACATTCCTTCAGTCCCAGACCATGGTGGAGCCCATCTCACATTAAGGGGAAGACAGATGCAGAAATCTGTGAAGCCTCTGAGGTCCAGCCACCACAGAATAAAATAGGAGCTTCCTATATTTAAGCTGTCCCTGCTTCAGAATGTCATTACTCAGATTCTTTGAGAGGTTTTTTTTAACTTTAAAAGTCCTTCTCATCTTGACTTTGCAAGGCTGTTTGTGTGTGTACACATAAAATAGTTTCCCTAAAGCTTTTAGTTTTGTCATACCGGAATTTCCACTAAAAAGGTCATCAGAACCAAATGCTTATAGCTTTTGGCCACAGAAAACAGCATTGTGGTTTCTTGTCTTTACTAAAAACATATGTTACTTCTGTATTTCCAATTCTGCAAGTCCTATTAAAGAGGAGAATCAGTTAAATTGTGCATTATCAAATTTACATACAAATCCTGTATTAAAAGCCTGGCTCGAGCTGACAAAAGTCACAAAATATGACATAAGCTACTGAAAAAATCCAGCATCCAGTTAAGAGTCGGGTAAGTCTAGAATAACAGCTCTGAAACAGAGTTACCATGGTGTATAGTCTGAAGTAATTGGAAGCAGAACTTGGCCACCTGGCATTTACTCACTTCACTAAACCTAAAGCCCTGGAAGGGTCAAACAATGAATAACTACATAATTTGAGAGAAGAAATGTCTAGAAACCTGGGATGCAGAGGTGAAATAAGGATAAATGCTTTGCTTCCATGCTGAACTTTCTGGATTTTCTTAGTTTAAGCCAGGCCACAGATATTGCTTTAATATGCCACGAATATTTTCAGTGTGAAACTCCATTCATTTAAAAATAAGACATGATTCACACAGAATTCACATGGCAGGGCCTGGAATTTTAAAGTAGCTTGACTATAACATGCAGATATATAAACCTTTGAACAACGTTAGCTGTATAAAACAATGTTAGCTGTATAAAACAACGTTTTCCTGTATAATAAATGTAATTGTTTCAACTATGGACTGCGAATGCTTGGAGATGTATTTGTTTCTATAGCCAGTTTGTGTATTTAAGAATCAATATTCAGGGCTCAAATGAAAAGCAAGGGGGTTGCTCACAGTCGCAGTCTCTCCAAGGCTTAGAAGCTTTCCTGGGGTCGCACTGGCACCTCCACGTGTGACAAAGCCCACCGGGAGAAGAGGTTTTGGGGAAATGCTTAAAACGCCTGTCCAAACTGCAGAGAGCACAGGCTTAAATGAACACTGATAAGTGAGTAAGTAAATAAATAAATAAACCTTAATTAGGCTTCGTAATATTACTCGTAAGCCTGTAAAACGAAACCCCCAGCGAGTAACAGTGGCACAGGACATGAGCCCTGGAGCAGAGCTGCCAGCGGTTCCCTTCTGCAGGGGACAGCGGGACTGCCACGCGTGCCCCGAGCGGCAGCGCCGCCCGCTCCTGCTCGGCTCCCTCCCTCCCTCCGCGGGTGCCGAGGGGCAACCCCGGGTCCCTCCCTACCTGTGGGACCGCGACGGGGCCAGGCTGGCGGCGGCTGCTCCCGATGCAGCGCGGCTGGGGCAGCGGGGACGGCGGCCAGGGCAGCTGCTGCGAGCCCGCGCCCGCCTCCTCCTCCGCCCCTCGCCTCCTCCTTCCCCCCTGCCCGCTCCCGCATCTGCCCGCTGCCCGGGGAGGCCGGCGGTGCCCCTGTGCGGGCAGAGCCGGGCCCGGGACTGCAGGCGCTGCCGCAGAGCTCGGTGCCCGGCCGGTCCCGCGGCCACCGGGCGGCTCGGGGCGGGGGAAGCTCACGCTGGAGAGCAAAGCCTCTCGGCTTCTGGAAAGTGTCCGATTTTGTCACGTCGTGCCGACAAATCTTCACCGAGCTCACCCTTCCAGGGTTAGGAAACTACAAAGTTTTGCTTTTTCGCCTTTTTCGTTGTTTGATGTGTTTTTTTCAAACACAGGTTGCCACTAATTACACACCCAATTTCACTTCATCACCCAACTGATGATGAGCTAAATGCAAACTTGTCCTCATCCAGAGTAGCAACACCCCTGGAAACGTCTGCCATTCACAATGAGTTCAGAAATGCATCATTGTAAATTACCAACTGTACCAAGGCCTATAGACCCATCAAGTGAAAGCTTGCAGACTCAAACCTTCAAGCACAAATGAATCGACAGTGCTTCTTTCTCTGAAGTGTCAGTTACACAACACCTACCCAGGCAACTGCTGTGTACACACACACCATTCATTGCAAAACTCCCCCAGAAGCAGCAGCAGGCCAGTAACTGAGCGAGCATTCACCACGGGGCAGATCCTGTCCTTGCAGTACCTTTGTCAGGGAAACCGTCCCGCTAGGAGTTCTTGAACAGCAAAGCAGCATGTGGGACCTCGAGGAGAAAGCCCTTTCACCACCCCCATCCTTAGTGTCGGCAGAGAGAGGTACAGGGCTGTCACCTGCAAGAGCTGCCTGTTGCCTGTCCGGAGGTTCCCCACTGTACCTGTGGATCTGAACTCTAGATCTGAATCCTGCACAGAACACGTGGCAGCCATGCATGCTGACACTGAACAGTTGTAGATGTTGTTGAACACACACACACAAGGCAGTGATTTTCAAACCCCGCAGAGTAAGATTTAACTTCATGGTAACTGGAAGGTTAACAGAGATCCCCACGTGGAGTTCAGTCTGACAGAGTACAGTGTTGTCATTCACACAGGCAGAAAATGTGGCTTCATTCACTATTTTAACTCACTGTCATGCTCTGATGTTTCTTGTTACTTTACAGTTTTGTTAAATCTTTGCATGTATTTACTGAAACATACCCTATAGAGAGGTTTCTAAAACACAGTGAAACTGCTTAGATCGATTGGTATCAATCACTCATTTCATGTTTGTGAGAATTTGTATTGATTTACAAGGACAACTCCTTAAGCTTCTTAAGGGTAAGAAACGGATGACAAGTGTGGATGATGCAACAGTCTGCTAATCCTGAAACACTTGGATGGGGAATGAAAAGGGGACCTTGGGATGTCAGAAGTGAGCAGGATCCCCTTAGGGAACACCTGCAGATCAATCAACAAATGTAAAATATCATGTACAAATATGCAGTGAACACATGGAGGTACTCAGCTTTTGTTATGGATCACACCATAACTTAACTGCATACTGCTGAAATAGTTTTCAAGTTTCTCTTGTCTTGTAAATTGTGTTAATTAGCTCAATTGCCAGTTCATTATCCTTAGATTGAAAAGCCATATAATGCTTCTAATCTTAATGAAAGATGCACTTGGCATTTACACAGGACTTTTCTCAGCATTTCACAGACAAGCCACTTCCACACTGCTAGGAAATATGTCATCACATGAGTGTTACAGAGAAACTGAAGTGTTTATGACTCACACAAGAACACAGAGCAATGGTACCTACATTATTAAAAAGTAGCATCCCATAATTTGTTTGTGGTCTATTACTCAATGGATAAAATTCATAAGGAGAGTTACTGAGTACTTACGCTGATGCAGGGCACTTTCTCTGCAACCTACAGATGACCTTTTGTGACTTTGCCCAGAGCAGGTCCGCTAGTTTCAGCCTTGATGGTAGGACACTGCAGTAACCAGTCACCTGGGAAACAAAATCAACACAATCCTGGGGGACTTTCCATACTCCGTGAAGCCTACACTTCTGTTCCCAAAAGCTTCTCAGAAACTGCCACATGCTCTGTACCGAAAGCCAATCAACACTGCTCGTTAATACAAACTGCTCTGAACTGACTGGAAAGAGCTGTTTATGTTAATCAACAGACTGGTAGCCACGTTTAAAACTGCACTGCCTGGAGCACTCCAGCATACAACACAAGCTTGCAATGAATCTTCAAACGTGCTAGCTGCTTCTTTTTACAGCCCCTTCAAACCATTTCTCACCATTTAATTCTACTGAGTTATGATCTCTAAGCAATATGCCCTTTGATATCTAGAAGAGAGGCCAAGGTACCTCCAGGATAACTTTTTTGTGGCACTCATGTTTGCAGACAGAGCTAGCCATCAAAACTAAGGGCATCCTTAACACGGGGACTATGGCAGTAGAAGAGCAGGCCCCTGTGATGGAGTAAGAACAGGCTGTAGTAAGCAGCTCTTGCATTAACTCCAAGAACCTCTTAGAATCACTTATCCAATTTAGCCTTCTTCTAGAACCAAGGTTTGTAAATGGCATTTAGCACCTTTCACTACACTGTGTAAACACCTTATGTAAGGCCAACATTTCATAACAATATCATTATTTCATATAGGTCTTTCAACTCTCAGCTGAAGCTGTATCATTAAGTTAACTTCATCAGGTTGCCAGAAGGCAGTGATGTACAAGTATGGACACAGTAAAGCATCCCAAAGCAGTGTACTGAGAACCAGCATTCTTACTCCTAGTAAAAATGAAAAGATAAACCAGTTTCAGTCTCTTTTCTCAAATTCAGCAATTTCCCTTTAACACATACCTGAAAATTTTCTCAGATTTGCCCCTTCCTTCTCCCACATTCTAGCTTTGCAGATTTTTTTTCTAGAAGTCTTTGTAATCCATATTGTCTCAATCTCATCGGGGAGATGCAACAGCCAATTATTAAACTTAACAGCACACTAAAACTACTCCAAAAACATATAAATCAAAAAGATACAGGGCCAGAGAAGGCTTCAAAAAACAGAATCAAGAAAAGTTAGTCATCATAGCTGTTTACGTTCTGTGACAAAAGTGCAATTTACCTGCACTAGGAGGTAAAATACTAAAATTCACCTGCACTAGGAGGTAAAATACTGAAATACTGATTCAGCCTGTGTTTAAGGGCCTGCCTGCTACTGAAGTGATACATCTTCACCAAAAGGATCAATGAAGCCGTTACCTTCCATTTCTCCTCAAGATGCACCTCTAATGTGATTGTGTAGGGCATTAGCATAGGCGGTTTAATTAGGTAAATCATCTCCATCGGGTAAACACATCGGAATTACAGCCTGATTTACCATCACAACCTGAAGCACCGCCCTTGGATGGCTCCTGGCATCATTCCGAAGGAATCCTAGCCTGCCCCTCTTATCATAGGCAGCCGTCTATTGCCTCCAAACACCTGCCCGGTGCCACTTGTGCAGCCCCTGCCTTAGCGGTGTTTTTCTCTCCTTATCGTGTGTTAACTCCAGGCTTCACTAATGATGTGTTGTTGGTAAATAATCGGCGTTTTCCCCTTTCAAGACCACCCCCACCCCCTGTGACCGCACCTTACAGTTGGAGCCCGCAC